>PVJA010002759.1:0-102727 GCA_004027025.1 Myocastor coypus | reverse complement strand
TTTTTTTTTTTTTTTTTTTTTTTTTTTTTTTTTTTTTTTTTTTTTTTTTTTTTTTTTTTTTTTTTTTTTTTTTTTTTTTTTTTTTTTTTTTTTTTTTTTTTTTGTCTTTTTGAGACAGGGTCTCACTATGCAGTTCAGGCTGGCCTTGAGCTCACTTTTGTAGCCCAGGCTGGTCTCGAACTCACACCGATCCTCCTGCTTCAGCCTCCCGAGTGCTGGGATTACAGGCATGCGCCACCACACCCGGCTAAGGGCCTTTTATATATTAAAGAATTTAGTCCTTTTCTGATATGTGTTTTGTAAGGTCCTTTATTCAGTTTGTATTTTATATTACAAACTTCTTCACAGTATTTTCCATGATATGGCCATTTTTCATTTTTAGATAGTCTCATTGATTCCTTTTTTTAAATATGACTTCTGGGTACTATTTTAAATTTAGAAATGTCTTTTGCTCTCAAATATTTTATAATTCACTCATTTTTTTCTAGCTGTCTCAGGGAACTTTTAAAATATATAATCTAGAACATATCTGGAGAAAACAACATGGCACAGATCACACCAGACTCCCCAGCAACACTGAGTTCTTGCACAATTCGTAGGATCTATGTCACATCTTTAAAAGTCATTTCCATGGCTGTATGGATGACAGATTGGAGCAGTGGGGGAACTGAGGACAGAAAGAAGAGTAACTCCACAGTAGCAGTACATATGACCAAAAAATAGAGTCTGGTTGTTCTGAGGGCTGCCAAATACACTTGTCATTATGCAGGACAGAGTTAATTCTGTGGACAGGAAGCTGAAGAGAGCTAGAAGGGCATGTTGGTACAGTAAAGTAGAAAGTTCCATGTGGGACACAATGAGTTCCAAGTACTTGTAAGCTTCCAGAATGCTAGGATTGCAGGAGTGCACCACCGCACCTAGCTCTAGTCAGCCCATTTTAATTATCTTTTGTGTAGACCCTACCTCCAAACAAGGTCACAGTCTAAAGTACTAAAATTACAACTCAACATATATATTCAACACTGAGGACACAATCCAACTCTAATAGAATACTTAGCATGTACTTGGAGCCTTGGAGATCATGAGTTATTTTCTTACTACTCCAGATAGACAGTTTCCCACCTGCAATACATAATAGCATACCAATGTTAGTTGGTTTTCCTATGTGAGCCAGGAACTTCTGTTTTGCACTTGGCATAGAGTTATCAGAATCCAGAAAAAAATATAAAAGGGGATGATGTCATATCTTTTTCTTTTAATCTAAATGTGCTAGACTAGAACTATAGCTAGGATGTAAAGGCCAATCACTCATGAAAGCCAGTTATGAAGTACATTCTGAAACTTTGATAGAGTAGGACATAAAACAGGGCGAGTCCTTTTCTTCTGACTTCCATGTCACTCTGTCTCTCGAGAACTGGAGGTTCAGGATACTGAGGCAACACCTGAGACATAGACTCCAGAATCCTCATGCATAGCCAGAAAGAAGCACCTGACACAGGCTGCCTCAGAAGTAAAGGGAAGGCTCATTTTGGCTCATCGCCCTAGAGGCTCCACTCCAAGACCAGGCCGTTCTGTTGGTTTCGGCTCTGGCAAGAGCAGCACATCACAGCAGGACTGCATGTGAGCAATCCCATTTTGAGCTAGGAAGCAAAGAGGGGAACATTTGGGGGTCCCATAATGCCCTAGAGGGCACTCCTGCAGTGACCTAAAGACCCTTCCATTGAGCCCTACCTCACCTTTGCTATGACCAGGAGATCAAGCAAGCCCTCAACACATGGGCCTGGGGGGAAGGGGGACTTGCTTTGAACACCCAAACCACAGCAGACAGTAATATGGCTTCTCCAATAAACCTGCTCAGCAGCAGATGTGGCCCAGAGAGCCACAACAGGAGAGGGAGAATGAGATGAACGCCACATTGTACCTGAAGCTGCCACATTTGCTTGTGCGAACTGCCAAGGCACCTTTTGAGGGAATACCAGAAAGCACTAGGGTACAAACTAGGAAGAGGGACCTAAGCCTTTCTATTTCAATGTATCCTCTTCTGCTTTGACAACTCAGTTCATTGGCTATCTTTAGTTCACTATCACACACTTGCTTTTTATTTCTGGGATGCACTCACATACAATAAGCCTCACTGTCATGCAAATCCCTTTGGTTGCAGCAACCAGTGATTCCCTCAGAGGGATCTCTGAGCACTGGAGGCCTCCTTGCTGCAGTGCCAAACCTCCTGTCATGATGAGGATGGCTTTACTGTGTAGTTTGTGCAAATAAATGACATAGACCTCATGATGCAACATAAGGGGCCACAGATGTTATGTAAACAGTGTGGAGTGGTTCGGCCTAGCAGACCTACCCATTTGGGTACTGCTCTACCCAGTGGATTTCAGTGCGTGTTTTATTTCCTGGTGACAAGAATGCAGAATGCAAAAGGATAGAGATAGATCACTGGTCACAGCAAATAAAGTCACCCATCCCAACTGAAGAATTGTCAACAGTGAGGAATTTAGGGGCAAGAAAACAGCAGCAAGGGATACTGGGAAGATAGATCCATGGCACAAGTGCCTGCCTAGCAAGTGAAAGGTAAGAAGAAGAAGAAGAGGAATAAGAGGAAGAAGAAGAAGAGGAAGAGGAAGAGGAAGAAGAAGAAGGAAGAAGGAGGAGGAGGAGAAGAAGAAGAAGGAGAAAATAGCAGCAAGAACCTTAACTTCAAACTGCCCTAACACCAAAGGCAGGTTTTTCTCCAATTCAGAAACATCAGCCATATTTTTGGATCAGCCCTATTTCCCACATAACTTAGATATTTTAGTCTTTCATGTATAGTGAGTTGATTGCAATCCGCTAGCACATGTTGAACTACAGTCATAATAACCTCAACCTATAGGTGACGTAGAAATAGGCAACTTAGCCAACTTGTGGCTCTCTTCTCTAGAAAGAAAGCAAACCTTCATCTTCTATCAAAAAGGAGCCAGAGAAGAAACTCGTGCGCACTCATCTAGGGGCCATCATTCTAAGTAGCACAAACGCAGGATAGAATGGTCAAGTTTACAAAATACAAAGGAAGCTCATTACAGTGTTACGTGAGAATTTTTAAGTGCAGAACTGTCCAGTGCAGGGCCAGGGAGATAGCTCAGTAGAATAAGTGCTTGCCTGGCAAGCACAAGGTCCTGAGATTAATCTCCAGTGCTGAAAAAAAAAAAAAATAGGAGCCGGGCGTGGTGGCTCACGCCTGTAATCCCAGCACTCGGGAGGCTGAGGCAGGAGGATCGGTGCAAGTTCGAGACCAGCCTGGGTCACAAAAGTGAGCTCAAGGCCAGCCTGAACTGCATAGCGAGACCCTGTCTCAAAAAGACAAAAAAAAAAAAAAAAAAAAAAAAAAAAAAAAAAAAAAAAAAAAAAAAAAAAAAAAAAAAAAAAAAAAAAAAAAAAAAAAAAAAGAACTGTCCAATGCAATGATGTGCTTCCCATGAGACTCAGCCTTATCAATGAATAAACAAGCCATCCCTGGGAGCGCGACCATTTGAAGGATGTAAAAAACCTATTATGCTCTTAAAACATAGAATGTTTGTATGTTCTATAGCCCTCTCCATAACTAGAAAAAAGAAGCTGTAAGAAGCTTAAATCAACAGCCTTCAACATTGCCAGGTTCACCGGTAACCCACTGCCATTATGAAACATTAGACTACGTATACAACTACTTCCTCTTAGTGCAAAGAGAAGAAAATTTTTTCTTCTTCTTTTTCTCTACCAATATCAATTAGAAAATTTATCACATCTACACCCTGTGCTCTGTATAACTTTTATGAGGACAACAATATGCAATGTGTCAATTATTGCAAATGTACCACTAACATGTTTTGAAACTCTCATATTGTTATCTCTTATTAAAAGTAATAAACAAAATAAAATATCAAAAAAGAGGTTTATATCCAAATATTTCTTGTCATAATGATGTTATAATAATCCTTGAAAGAACTGGTGAAAAGCAGAGAATATAATGATAGTGGAAATACTCTTTAAACGAATTCTTGTTAAGCATCCATCTGAACTATTTATATTTTTTATTAACATATTAAAATGTCACTTGGAACCTTTGGATATTTTTTCTATATGTTTCTTTTTATGTTCCTTTTGTAGTTTTTTAACAGCTCCTACCAGGCAGTGTTTAATACAATAATCAAAGAAATAGCTCTTCGCAAGGAATTGGAAGAGAACTTGGATGTTCCCCTGGCTAAGCTGCTGCAAAGTGAAAACAGAAGGAAGCTGGCGATCCTGTAAGTAACTGCAAGGCAGAGCTGGTGGTCAGTGATTTCCAGAAGGCTGGAGGAGGCAGTATATAAAGTATAAATAGGGCCAGGGAAGACAGCAGAACCTGGACCAGGCCAGGTACAAAAATAAGGTCAGGAGAGATCCTCAAGGGTGAGATAGACAGAATGATCCAGATCCTGACCAAAACTCAGGAGCAAGGAAATCATCAACATGGGAGGCACAGGACTAGAACAAAGGCAAACAATGGCAGAAGTTAGAAATCCACAACAAAAAAATGCTTTGGAGGAACAATGATCTCATGCAAAAACCTAGAGGACTAAATTCAATCCTCTTTAAAAGACAGGGCAAGGAATCATCAAGACCCCAGAGAGCTGTCCAAAAAACTCCTTAGCTCCACTCTATGTTAGCTAACATTTGTCCATGCCTTCTGAAGGTGGAAAAGCCATAGGCTTTACTGGCATAGTGGTCATGGCCAAAGCCTCAGACATGGCATGGAGAATAAGGTTATTGCCAACTATTATTGGCACCAGCTCTTCCTAGTTGGCAAGGCCCCAGTTCACAAATATTCCAGAACTCCACTACTCATCCAGTATCAGTTACAGGGTATTTTGACAGTGTAGAAGCCTGATGTTCCCTTATCCACTGGAGAAACCTGGAGAGCAAGATGGGTATCTGGATAAAGGGCATGGATTTGCAGCAGACTCAGTAGTAGTGGCACCAGGCATAGGCATGGTGACAGGGCACCATGTGTAATCACTGTGTCAAGTTCAGCCATTCACCAATTCAGAAAAAGATCAGCTTTCAGTAGTGTCCACTGTGAGCTCAGGAGTCATAGCCAACAGATCCACAAGGCCTCTCCAGGAAGGGGAAGGCAAAATCTAAAAAACAGAGCTCTTAAGGGCAAAATATAAAGAATACCCCAGCTTTGAGAGCAGTAGAAACAAGCACCAAATGGCATCTCAGCAAGTCATCCTGCCATCTACGCACCATTCCCTCTGCTTTCTTATCATTTTTAACTTATAGCAAAGTCTCATTCCAACTGGACTGCCCTCAACAAATATTCCCTTAGCACTTGCTGGGTGCTGAACAATGCTCCAGAGATATAGTGGTGTGTACCACACTGCCTCTGCCTCTGCCTCTGGGAAATGAATGGTGGTGTCTGTAAAGGTGAGCAAAAGCCAAGGGAAGAACTACCATCCCTTCTTAAGAGTGCCTTGAGGCCTCTGGCTGGATCCCTTCCCTGGAGTTTAAGTCCCATCTCTATGTGGCATCTTGCTCTTAGCCCAAAGGATAGTTCCCTAGCCATCCCATTCCATGTTTCTTATTTCTTTCACAGGTGCCAATAAGCTAGATAACTGCTTCAGTTCCATTGAAGGTGCTTGCAATCAAACAACATTTGGTGGCATAGGCCATGAAGACTTCATTCTCTCGTTTCCCTGTTGCTTCTTGTGCACAAATAGTAACCTGTTGCTCTCAGCTAGGTGCAGTAGCATTCAGCTCCAGTCTATGCTGGAGTTATTCTTTTTCTTTTTCTTTTTCTTTCTCTCTTTCTTTCTTTCTTTCTTTCTTTCTTTCTTTCTTTCTTTCTTTCTTTTTTTTAAATGAGCAGAACATATTTATTAGGGGAAAAAAGCTCCTGTCTGAGAGAGGGATGGGGTGGGGTGAGGGAGGGGTCCCAAGCCGGTGTCCCCACTGGAGTTATTCTGAGGTTGAATTTTTATGCTTTTTCCTGAGCTACATGGCAAAGGCCTCCTCAGAACTGATTAAGCTAGGATGCTCACTCTGGAACATTTCCTCTCAACAGGACTCTGAACTGAGACGGATGCATGGCTCCTCTAGAGGCCACCTTTATTTGGAAGTAAACCGTCCAGAGCCATTGAAATGCAGAATGAGTTACATTGTATATTGACGTGGGGGCGGGAAGGGAGGTGGCTGCGCCATTTGGAAAGACCATGCCTCAGTGTGGCTTTCAGGATCAGTCATTTAGAGTGAGCCTACTTCCCATGTTTCCTGCTAAAAGAAGAGTTTCAACTAGCTCTGCAATTCACAGCCAATGCCATCTCTGGATGTAGCACTTACTCAGACAGGGACAGGCTGTAGGAATTCAAGCCACATACACTTAACTCACAGAGCTGCACTGGCATTTGGACCTCCCTGCCTAGCCTTGTGCCCAACACAACCCCTGCTGACTTCACTGTGAAGGCCTGGGGGTCAGGCCTGTGCTTAGGTTGCAGGTTAACTAAAGATCAGGCAGGAAGCATGGGTTCGATACCATATGTAGTACCTTTATTCCATGTTTTCATGGCATGGAACGCTGGGTTGGAGGGCAGAGCCATTTGCCAACTTTCCCCTGACTAGGAGACTGCAGAATTCAATCCCTCCTGCACTGAACAATATGAGAACATGAATTTAATCCTGGCCTCTAAAGATGATTGACATTCCTTTTAGGTTAAAGAAAAATTTTGAAATGTTCAAAGATGCAATTATGCTGCTTATGAAGAAACACGAGTGTAAGTAGCCAGCCCTTTCTGGTCTCCTATCTGCGTCTAACTGTCTTGTACCAAAAAGGAGGCAGAGATGCATGTTCACTCAAGTGCCTACTGGGCTGACAAAGCCCCGGCTGCAGAAGGCTAAGTATCAATCAAGACAGACAGTGTAGGGGCTCAGTGGACTTAGGAAAAAGAGTGAGGACAGACAAGACAGTGGGAACTATACACAGGCTAGCAAGGTGGCTACAAGAGACACAGGAGAGGGTCTGACACAGATATGAGGAAAGGGACTCCAAGAAGACAATATTAACAAAACTTGAGAAAGAAATAACCCTGTTTCCATGACTCTGAAGACATTTGGGGCCCAGCTACTAAAAGCTGTCAATCATAGAGATTATTACTTTTGTTGATCTAATTATGAAAAGCATGGGAAAAGGGACAAAGTCATCAGGCTACTTGACTAAGAAACTCAAAACCATGATACAGATCCAACCAACAGAAATGATGAGAGACACAGCTCATTAAAAACAGTATGCTGGGGCTGGGGAAATAGCTCAGTAGAATAAGCTCTTGCCTGGCAAGTGCAAGGGCCTGAGTTCAATCCCCAGCTACGGGAGAGGGAAGTATCAAAAACAGTATGTTTTCTCCCTAAGCCAGGTGCTTGAGTTCCCTTTCAAGAGAGGGAATGTTTCCCAATACCCCAACCTAACTCTTAAGAAAGGCTGGGAACCAGCTTGTCTGGTGAGGAGAAGCAGGAGATAGTTGCTGAGCTGGTATCATGAACCATGAAAGGCAGCTCTGTTCTGAGGATACAAACACTTTGGCCTTCTACTTGGTCTCAGTACTGTGCACCCCATTTTCCAGTAAGCGCAGAAGCAGTTACAGCTATGGGTGTGGTTATCCCATTGCAAGGAATCTGGGGCTCACAGACACCCTCATTTCTCCCCTGGGATTTTAGCCTCCTTGGCTCCACCTTCTTGTTTCTCAGTCCTTTCTTCACATTGTTCCCAGAATATCCTTTCAAAAACTTTTTATTGCTTCTCAGAGATCTCCAAGACAATGTCCACAGTCCTCATGCGACTCACATATTTCCTCCCCAGGAACAGCAGTGTTTCGACATTCAGCAAATAGGTCAAGTGTTCTCTGCCTCAGGGCCTCTGTGGTACTTGCTGCTCCTTCTGCCTCGAACACTCTTGGCAACAATATCTAGGTCTCAGGTTAAATGCTACCATCTCAGGAAACTTTCCTGGACTAGATTTATCAGCCAGAGTAAACACATACACACACACACACACACACACACACACACACACACACACACCACTTGCCTTTGTGCTAGCCATGTTTAATTCTCCTTCCTCATAATATGATCTTATTACATTTTTAGCTGTTTACTTGTGTAGTATTTGTCTCCCCTGAGACAGTTCTTGGCATAAAGGAACAGCATTAGTATTTCTTGAGAGAGTAAATGAGCCAGCAGTGATCTACTCCTTGACTCTCCAGTCACCCATCACCACTAATCCATTCACACCAGAACCTTTGACCATGCCATGCATGGGATAGGATATCGGCACACTGAGACTGCCTTGCACCGGGAGTCACTCAGCTTCGAGCCTTGCTACACTGTGTTGGTCCCAGTGGGTGAGCTCTCAGGACTCTCCTCTCTGACCACCCCTAACCCAGCTGCCAAGTGAGTTGAGCTCCACAGTGCCACCATTAGCATCCTGGCTGTTGCCATAAACAGAAGATTCTTTCCACATCCGGCCACTGCCACTTACTAAAACAGGCAAAGAAGTACTTGATCCTCAGTTGTCCTCACTGAGCTAGTTCCAGAATTCAATTGTTAAAAAAGGAAGCTTTTTGCTATGAAAAACTGAAGAATGCTTCTTTTCTGTTTCTTTTCTATCATTTTTTTTTTGGGGGGGGGGAGTTCAAAACTCAATAACAAATAGTTCTTTTTAAAAAAAAAATTCTTTGAGTTAGATACAGACCACACATACCCAAAAGATTAGGGGATATGTACACAATCTTCTTTTTTTTAAGATTCTCCAATTCCACATTCACCCTATTACAAACTGCCTAAGCTGAAGATGTTGAGTAATAAATTATGGATGTGGTAGTTAAAAAAAAAAAAAAATGATCACAAGGCCCCAACCCTCAGGCCTCAAAAGACAGAGTTTTATCCTATAGTTTAAGAGACATATTAATATGTGTATATGGTGCTTTCTTGTGTTTGTTTGTTTGTTTAGTGGTACCAGGGATCGAACTCAGGACCTTGGGCCTGGCAGGTAAGCACTTATTGCACTGAGCTATTTCCCTGGCCCCAGTATGTGTATATGTTTTACATTAAAGCATGTTTAACATTTCTTCCCTTTATTACCAACTCCTCCACCTAGCCTCTGTTCATTTAGCAGTTACATCTTCCCAATGGTGAGCATATCACTCATTGCTTTGTAGTTGGCGCATTGTTGAGTCACACCCTCAGGACCCCAACAGGACTGAATGGTCTTTACCATAGCCTCCACCACCTGGCACTGGGCTGGCACACTCTTACCAGTTTGTGCTAAGTGAATGGGTAGAAACACTAGAGAGTTGATTCCCCAAGCCTCACACTCCCTTTAGCACCTTGAGAGGTACCTCAATTTCCATTCTCTTTATCAACCTTTAATCCAATCGTCAGGCTGAATGCAGTCATCATTCAATCACTAAATGACAGGTCAAAAATCGACGTACAAATTTCGTCTATCAAATCAACCAAAAGATGAGGAAGAACCTGAGGAAGTCAAGGAACTAGAGAAAGTAAAAAAAGGTCATCCTGTTCATCGCCGTCCCCGTAAGAAAATAGAACGGGATAAAGAATGGATACAGAGAAAGACAAAGGTAAGGATGACAGTATGTTGGTATTGTCACTCCATGCAGGGTTTCTTTTTGTTTTGGTTGGTTGGTTGGTTGGTTGGTTGGTTAGTTGGTTGACTGGTCAGTCAGTTGTTTGATCAACTAGTCAGTCAGTCAGTCAGTTGTTTCATTGGTTGGCTTTAGCTCAGGCAAGGCACACACACCATCAGAGCTGTCCATTTTAACTATTTACCCATGTGGACATAAGAAAAAAATGTATCCAAGGCCAGTAAGATATCTCAGTAGATGAAGTGCCTGCTTTGGCAAGCTCAGGGACCAGAGTTGTATTCTGTGTGTGGTAGTGCATGTCTATAATCTCAGCACTGGGGAGGCTGAAAACAGGAGGATCATTACAAGTCGGAACTGAATAGGGAGACCCTGTACAAAATACCTAAATGAAAAAAAAAAATGCATCCAATACATGGAGATATTTGCATGTAGGTTATTAGCAGTATGAGTAGGGTTTTTACTAAGCTTTATTCAGAGTTCTGCCTGCAGGGCCTGTATTAGGCAACTGGATGTGAGGGAGCAGAACTAAGAAAATGCATATTATTATAGACAAATACCATCATAATAAATCAGAATGAATAAAATCATCAGTTACACAGTTGATGGATAAAGTATAGAAAATCCTCACAATAGAATATTGTTCAACACTAAAAAATGAGCTGCCAACCTATGAAAAGATGGAGGAAAACTAGGTACATTACTAAAAGAAGCCAATCTCAAAAAGCTACACATTGTAAGACCCCAAATGGGTGGTACTCTAGAAAAGGAAAAATCTATGGAGACAGTGGTTGCTAGGGATTCAGGGATAAGGAGTGAGAAATAGACAGGAAAGAGATTTTTAAAATTTTCATACTCTTATATAATAATGCAGCAGTGTGTACATGTCATTATACATTTGCCCAAACCCACAAAAGATACAACATGAATATAAATCATAGGCTTTGGGTTTTTTTGGCCCACTCAGGCTGCTTTAAGGGTGGGTGTAGGGATCAAACCGCAGTCCCCTGTGCCTGACTGGGATTGCCCACACAGGTGCTTAAACCATTGAGCTAACCCAAAAGCCCCCCTAAGCCATAGGCTTTGGGTGATAATTGGTGTGTTGATGTAGGTTCCTCCAGTATACCAAACGTACCACTCTGGGGAAGGGTGTTGATAGAAGAGGCTGGGAGTGGGTGATGGAGGTATTGGGGGATCTCTATTTAATTATGTTGGGATCTGCTCTAATATGTGAGGATTTTTTTTTAAATGTATTTGGTATAGGGTCTCACTACACAGTTTGGACCTGTAGTCACCCTTCTGTTTTCAGCCTCCATAGCACTGGAATTATAGGCATGCACTACCACATCCAGTCTCAATGGCCCTCTTAGTGTGCCTGGGGGTAGGGCAGGCGCAGCATGTAGTGCTGGGAATCAAACCCTGGTCCCTGCTCTTGCCTAAGCAGGTGCTGAGTCTGCTGAACTAGCTCTCTAGTCCTGTGAGAATTGTTTTTAAAAAATCAATCCTACAATCCTATAGTATATATATATATATATATATATATATATATATATATTTCAAGATTGATACTGTAAAGTTCATATGTAAGTGGGAGTCAGACTTTTTTGTTGTTGTTGTCTTTTTGAGACAGGGTCTCGCTATGCAGTTGAGGCTGGCCTTGAGCTCACTTTTGTAGCCCAGGCTGGTCTTGAACTCGCACCAATCCTCCTGCCTCAGCCTCCCAAGTGCTGGGATTACAGGCATGAGCCACCACGCCCGGCTGGGAGTCAGACTTAAAAATGTTAAGAGTCATTAGGATGAGCTAAAATCAGGTCTGAGGCTCAAAAACATGCTTTGGAATAGTTATTAAAGAGACATGGACACTTTGCGCCTTCAGTCTAAGAATGCAGTCGCCTAAGCTGCCAGAGATACAGGGGTAGCAAAACAAATCCTCTTTTCCCATGAACATACATTCTAGTGAAAAACAGAGCCAGTATACAAAAATGCTACTCGATTGATGCTCGCAACTATGTTGTCTCAAAGGCCTTGCTCTTCCTAGCACCTGGGCGCTGGATGAGGGAGGAGCTCCCAGTTGTTGGGCTAAGAGAAAGGACAGTCGGGGAAGGCCTGTTGGGCCAGTGCCCATACCGTATGAAATGAGGGAGTAGGGGCATGAAGACACCTGTGGAAAGGGCACCTAGGCAGGGAAAATACGGGTCACTGGGAGCAAGTGGGAATGAGCCTGGTATGGTTATGTCGATCAGCATGGCATCACTGTAACAAAATATCTGACTAATCGACTCAAAAGGAGGAAAGGTTTGTCCAGGCTCATGCTCTCAGAGACTTCTGCTCAGCCTGGTCGCTTGGGGCCTGTGATGAGGCTGGAAGAGCATCACGGCAGGGGGTTCATAGCGGAACCAAGCTTCTCTGCCCAGGACCGCCAGGAAACAGGGAGAAGGAGTGAGCCAATGCCCTTATGTTCCAGGGACATGCACACGGTGACCTCACTTCTTCCGCTGGATCCATGGCAACGTCAACCCAGACTTCAATTGATGAGCTTGCAGGGAACATCTGACATCCAAAGCAGACCAACAGCTAATTGGGTTGAGCCACTGTCTCAAGGACCCAGAGTCTGTACTGGTTAGGATAATGTTCATTAGCTGCTGAAATAAACATTCTTTTCCAAAGTTAAGTGACTTAGTAAACAGAAAGTATCATTTTGGTTTTGGCTTTTGCGGTGCTGGGAATTGAGTCTAGAGCCTCCCCTATGTGAGCTAAGCCCACTACCAGCCTAATCCCAGATGTGTATTGCTTCTTCACATGATGGAGTTCTTTTAGAGTGGCTTCCCTCCAAGGTGGGTCTCAGAGATCTGGACCCTTCTGTCAGGGATCTCTCCAGCATCTTGCAGTTCTCTGTGTCCAGTTGTCTGGATAGCAAATGAAGCCAGAGTACAGGCTTAAATTCTATTGGCCAGGACAAATTACACGACCCTCCCACCTAGCCATTCTAGTTAGCCTAATTCCATGTTGTTCTTTTTTTTTTTTTTTTTTTTTTAACTTGTTTCTTACTTATTTTGTTGATTAAAAAAAAAAGATATAATAGCAATGAAACAGTTGCAAAACAAGTTAGTAGGATGGTTACAATAATTAACACCATGCATATTGTAGTCTTTGTAGCAGCTAAAGGACAACATACAGACCTTATACCTTGTCTAAATAATATTAGTACACACTTTTATTTTCAGTGGACTAAGACAAAGTAGCTGTATATCTATCCTTGTATATACATATACTTTTTCTTCTTAAAGTTTCTAATACTAGAGAAAATATCATACCATGTCTTATAAGTAGATTATAAATCAAAAATACAGCATGAAACATAAAACAAAAAGAATAATTAAACAATATTCAGAAATTAATTAAATATTAATTAGTTAAAATTAAGTTAAATATTTCAAAACAATATTCCAAAATTGAAATCAAATTGTGCATTCAAATTAGAGGCCAGAATGTTGTGTATCATATGCATGAATCTGTAATCAATTCAGAGTACTCCCATAGTATTAGAATAGGTTACTATATATAGACAGAGATCCCAACTAAGAAAAAGTTTCCATAGTAGTAAAGAATTTTTTAATTTTTATTTTTTCTTGTTTCAGAACTTTTGTTTGTTTGTTTGTTTGTTTGTTTGTTTTTATGGCTGGCTCAGCCTTCCCTGAGGGCAGGGCCAGTACAGCATGGGTGCCGGGGATCAAGCCGCGGTCCCTACAGCCGCCTAAGCTTTCCGAAGCAGGCACTTTAGACCATTGAACCATCCTGCCAGGCCCCAATAGTAGTAAAGAATTACTAAGAATAAAACATAACATATACTGGAATGGCAAATATATGACCACAACTTCTAACAGTTTGGGGATAGGGCATCCCACAAAGTTCCAGTATGCTGTGGATATACAGTGTCCATGATGCTTACAGTGGCCAGGTGTCATTTGTGGGACTGAGCTACTGCTATTTCCTTGATACCCACCCTGTAGAACCAGACAGAATCATGAACCATAGGGTGCAGGAGTTCCTTTGTAGAATATGCTGATGGATATATTCTGCTGCTGTATACAAAGAATAGTTGAAAGATTGCTTTTATATACCTCTTTTTCTCCTGCGTTTAATTGTTTGTCTTATTTGCTGGGTTCTATTCATTCTCCTTCATGGAGTTGTGATCATTTTGATCCCTCTCTAGATTATTTTTTAGCAGACTATGCAAGGTTGGCTTTGTCATCATGAAATTCTTTAGCTGTTTTTTGTCATGGAAGTATTTCACTTCTCCATTGAACTTGAAAGTTTTGCAGGGTAGAGCAGCCTGGGTTGGAATTTGTTTTCTTGCAAGACTTGAAGTACTTTGCTCTATGCTCTTCTTGACTGATGGTTCATAAAGAAATCTGCTGTTATTCTAATTGGCTTTCCTTCAATGTGATCCGTTTCTTTTCTCTAGTGGCTTTTAGCACACTGCTCCTTTGCTGAATTTCTGGGATCTTGATTATTATATGTCTGGGTCTGGTTTTAATTGGGTTGATGTTATTTAGAGTTCTATATGCTTTAGTTACCTGAATGTCAAATTGTTTCCCCATATTTGGGAAGTTTTCTGCTATTGCTTTAGCCCATATTCTTTTATATCATTTGTACAGACTCCTTCTTTCTCATTAATACTTCTTAGTCTTACATTGTTCTTTGCATCATCTTGCAGATGGTGAAGTATTTTTTTCTTGAATCCTAGTTGTTTTTATGAAATCTTTTCTTATCTCTTCACTAGCTGCAATGGTGTCTTTAAAGTCTGAAAGTCTATTTTCACTTTCATTGAAACAGTTTTGCCAGCTTGTGATTGAAGTGGTAAGTTCCTGCATAGCACTTTGAATTTGTTTCATGCATTCTATTACTTTCCTATATTGCTCATTCAAAGATTCCATCATTTTTCTATCCTCCTCTACTTTTTATCAGTGTCTTTTTTAGATGCACTTAGTACTTCTTTTATTATGGTATTATTTCTTTTTTTTACTTCAGAAATTATTTCTGATCTTATTTCCTCTACACCTTTCTGCAGTTGTTTCTTTACTTCAGATGCTATTATTTCAGAGATTTCAGGTGTTTGATTTGCAATTTCTTCTATGCAATTGTCTCCAGCATTTGTTCTGGGTGGGCTCAGGGCCTGAGAGCACATTTTGCTTTGTCTCTTTGTCATTTTGTATAGCCCTGCCTCTGAACTTTGGTGTAGAGCTTTAGTAGAGTTCTTACCTTAGCACCAGGTCCAGATCTACCAAGTTCAAAATCATCCAGGTGGGTGTGGCTTGGGTCTGGCTGGTCTGCTTCACTTCTTCCTGCCACAACCCTTGGAGGTGAACCTGCTGTGCCACTCTGGCAAGATGTTCTGCTCCTGGATCAGCAGGGTGGGTCTTGTGTCTAGTCTCTTTGCAGGGAGTTATGTAGCAGTTTTCCACACCGGGCCTGTCTAATGGATTAAGGTCTACTCACATGCCAAGCTTTGTTGCTGGGTTGAATCTCCATGTTTTTCTTACACTCATCTGGGGAATGCATACATTTTCCAACCACCCATGGGACACACTAGACCACAAGATAATTCTCACCAAACACAAGTTGATACCACATAGATTACATTTTCGTGCACTGATGCATTTTAACAAGTAATAATAATGTAACCAAAGACATCACATGCATTGGTAAATGTAAGAATACTTGTAAATAAATGGATGTCAAAATAATCATATCAGAAATTTGACAAGATTAAGAATGAAGTAAAGCAAAAAAAAAAAAAAAAAAAAATGCCGGGCATGGTGGCGCATGGAGGCTGAGGCAGGAGGATCAGCATGAGTTTGAGACCAGCATGGGCTACAAAACTGAGCTCAAGGCCAGCCTGAACTGCATAGTGAGATCCTGTCTCAAACAGACAAAAAAAATGAAGTAAAGAGGTTGGGGAGATAGCTCAGGGGTACAAGTGCTGCTTGACAAGTGTAAGATCCCGAGTTTGATCTCCAGTTCAAAAAAAAAAAAAATTAAAAACAAAAGGCTACCCTTGTGCTCTCTCTAGCATCAGAGTAGGCGTGGAGGAGGCAGAGGCCTCTGGGAGCCATGGCAACCTGGACCTAGATGATAGGGAAGAGGGAGCTGCTTCTGTGATAGAGGAAGCAGCTAAGAAAAAGCAGCAGAAAAAGAAGAGTAAAGGAGTCGTGGCAGGGCCGCGACAACCTGAGAAAATATCAGGACCCTTCATGGACAAGGCAGCAAAAAGATGAAAAGACCAGTGCTGGAAGAGAGAGAGAGATGAGGAGGATCAAGATGGTGGTGGAGATGGGACAACTGGGAAGAAGAAGAAAAAGAAGAGAGGACCAGAAGTTTAGATGGACCCTCTCTTGGTGCAGATCTGTGACCTGAACCCTAGTGGTGTGTTCCCCAAGCAGCAGGAGTGTGAGCATGTACCCACACAGGAGTGGCAAACAGCTGTTTGGAGAACTACAAGTGAAGAAAAGGAAGCATTAGATCAGGCTAACAAAGAGATCTGGAATGATTTGTGAGAAGCACATGGACAAGTTAGAAAGTACAATATGACCTGGATCAAGCCTGGGATGACGATGATAGAAATCTGTGAGAAGTTGGAAGACTGTTCTCACAAGCTCATAGAAGTGAATGACTTGAATACAGGCCTGGCCTTTCTGACTGGGTGCTCTCCCAATAACTGTATCATCCACTACACATCCAGTGCAGGTGGCACCACAGTTTTACAGTACACTAAGATCTGTAAGATTGACTTTGGAACACACATGAGTGGTAGGATAACTGACTGTGCTTTTACTGTCACTTTTAATGCCAACTGTGATATATTATTAAAAGCTGTAAACGAGGCCACTAATACTAGAATAAAGTGTGCTGGCACTGATGTTCGTCTGTGTGATGTGGGTGAGGTCTTCCAGGAGATAATGGAATCCTATGAAGTGGAAACCAACAGGAAAATATACCATGTGAAGCCTGTCCATAATCTGGACAGACACTCAGTTGGGCCCTACAGAATACATGCAGGGGAGACCATGCCCATCGTGAAGGGTAGGGAGGTGATGTGGATGAAGGAAGCAGAAGTATATGCCATTAAAACCTTTGGTAGTACAGGAAATGGTGGTTCACAACAAGATGGAGTGTTCACACTACATGAAAAATTTTGATATTGGACCTGTGCCAATAAGGCTTCCAAGACCAAAACACTCATCATCAGTGAAAACGTTGGCACATTTGCCTTCTGCTGTCGAAGGCTAGATCACCTCAGAGAAAGTAAATACTTGATGACACTGAAGAATCTGTTTAGGCATCGTAGACCCATACCCACCACTATGTGACATTAAAAGGTCAGACACAGAGCAGTTTGAACACACCATCCTGCTGTGTCTGACTTGCAAAGAAATTGTCAGCAGAGGAGAGGACTATTAAACTTAGTCCAAAGCCACCTCAACATCTTTATTTTCTAAGCTTTGTTGGAATACAGGATACCAGAATCAACATACAACATATTGTCTTTTAATGGAGGACCTGGGTAATATTTTGCCCTTGTTTAAAAGAATTTGATTTTGATAAAAGGCAAGCAATCCATTTAATGTAATTAATTAAGAAAATGCTTTCAGGATTTTAAATGTTAACTGTTTCCTCCCTGTCTAGGAAGTGCTCAAGTTAGTTAGGAATGACTTACACATTTTGTTTGGAACACCTAAGTCATGCTTTCTGGATATTTGTATTGCCATATTCTTACTTGAATGCTTTGAATGACTGACTATATCCATTTCTGTACCTATGCCCTCTGGTATTGCTTTTTAACCTTCCTGGAATTCATTTTCTAAAACATAAAGACATTTTCAGATCTGAAAAAAAAAGAAAGGCTAGTATCTCCACTCCTGGAAAACAAGTGACTCAAAACTTTGAAAGGAACTTTATAGCTTTCACCGCTCATATAAAGAAAGAGGAGAATCATGAAGAAGCCCAAAACCAATGAGACCAGCATCCAATTCACAGAAATAGAAAAATGGAATAACACAAAGGACCTGCAGAAGGCAGAGGGCCAGAAATGGTAACAATAAGCAAAATTGAGTGTGATAGAAAGCAAAGTTATAATAGAATAAGCAAATTATAAGCTAGTTCTTTGAAAATAGTAGTAAAGTTGACAAATTTCCTAGCAAGGTTGATTCAGAAAATGTACAATGTAATTAATTACACTAAGATGAAGTCATCAGCCAGGCGTTGTGGCACACACCTGTAATCTTAGCACTCTGGGAGGCTAAGGCAGAAGGACTGAAAGTTTGGCTCCCTCCTAGATAACTTAGAGACCTAACCAAATCTTGTCTCAAAATTTGAGGAAAGAAAAAAGAATTTCTCTTCAAGGGCTGAGATGCAGCTCAGAGTACAAAGGTCGTCACACTAGAGCACAGGGTGTCCCTTCTCCAGTTCTCCTTATCAGCCTCCCCTCATGTAGATAGGTGCACAGCAGTCCCCAGAAAGCTGAGTAGGACCATGAGTGTGACCTCACGTGGTTCCCAGTGTTGTGACCATGTTACACTCTGGAGGAGTGCAGCTGGCACCTGGGCACTACACATAGCTTTGTCTTTTCTTCCTAGCTGCATCAAGGTGATGGAAAATTAATTCTCTACTCCAACAAGAACATCTTCCAAATTCTCTTTCCTGATGGGACAGGCCAGATACAGTATCCACCGGAGCAGAGATGCTCACAGGGACACAGATTGGCATGATACAATCTGTGGTTTGGGATGGCATGTGGGTTTTGGCCGAGGACTACGTCCTCTGCCTTTTTCAGTGACTCCCTGTGCCTTAACCATCTCTCAGCTATCCATCAGGAAATCTAGCTCTGCTCATCTCCTGCGCTGGTGTTAAAAAGTTCACCTACATCATTCTGGAAGATCATAGGATAACGAGGATTCGGGCCCTCATCAACAACACTGGCCAGGCCACCTTCTTTGATGAAAATGGAGATATCTGGTAAGCTTGAGTTCCCAGTACCCTTGCCACTGAGGAACAGTGTAGTGAAAGTTTGATCCCCAGTCTGCACTGCCTTCCTTCTTCTCTGTTTCTCAACTCACACACTGGATACCAGAGAAAGGGTGCCATGAGAAACTAATAGGACTGGACCTTTCTTCAGAGAAGGGTCAAGATCCTCATGGCAGCATGGCCTACACAAGGGCAAAAGAGCTAGCAAGGCTCAGCACTCACAGCCTGCTGGCTGCATCCCCTAAGCACCTCTCCAGAGTCAAACTTCCTGAGAATTACCCCAGAAGACCCAGGGTCCTTGAGGCAAGGTGATGAGAGCTATGGAGACACATGTATTGTGTACAGAAGCCACAGTCAAAAAGGCAACTTCTAAGTACGTCATTATAACCAAGGTTAACTCCTAGGTTCCCAGCGCTAGTGATAGTGGAAAACCTCACTTTACCAATGCAAGCTAATTGATCCCTTCAAACAGTCTCTCTGTCTCTGAGGCAATCTAGCCATCTCTATTCAGGCTTCCCCTTCCACCATGGCATAGGAGTCGCATATTACCTTGGATCAACTTATACTTTCTTTTGGGTTGTCCAAGCCAAACTTAATTTTTTTAACTCTAAAAAAATATTTTTGCCCTGTGAGCCTTGGCTTATAAGAATATTTTCTCCCCTCCTGGGTATTTTAAACACCATTTCCTGGTGGGTTTTTAAAATAGAGCTCCTTAGTTCTAAGAAGTGTGTGCTCTCCTCTGAGGGCCGTTAGTATGGAAACATACTGTCTTAAGAAATCTCATCCTGGGTATGGGAAGTGGGAGTAGGATGAGAAGCTCAGTTTATTATCTTAAGTAGTATTTGGCAGTGTTCCCATAGAAAATTCAGAGAAATCTTTGCATTGATAAAGAAACTTCAGCTCAGAGGGTAAACCACATACCCTGAATCATACAGAAGAAAATCATAGGAAAGAAATTTTATGCCAGTTTGATTCAGCCTTAAAAAATTTTTTTTAAAGTATAAAGTAAGCTATATAAGAGATAATGTCTTATCCCTAAATCCCAAGGCCCAACAGAACCCAAGGGGATGGAAGCTGCTCAGAGCTGGAGCTGACCTAACTTCAGATTGGGTTAGGGTCAACTCAAACTCAAAAGGGCAGGGCTGAGTCTGGAGATTTATATTCTGTAAATGTGTGCCAGGTGACTTGGCAACTCAGCCAGACTGGCAGCCAGGCCTGAGTGCACCTGACACATTGCTCATGCGTAGAAGTGTCCTTTCCCCTAAGGCTGTGGCACCCACCCAACGATCTAAGACAAAGACACTGAAAGGGTAGGAGTTCCTACTTCCCCTCATCAAGCCTCCCCAGCTTCAGGAGTGGGCAGCAAGTGTGCTATGGGAAGGCCTCTGCTCTGTGAGGGAACATCCCGGGCATCAATCCTCTGGACAGCAGCTACCAGTGCGTCAAGCCCCTCTTCCCCAAACAAGCCTTGTTTTGGAGGCTCAAGCTCTGGCCTGTAGCCAGTAGGGTCAGAGAACCCCAATTTCTCATCTTCATTGCTTTCCTTGGGCCCTGAGACCTGTGTGCTCTTACAAGATTTTCAGAAACCTCGCTCATGCGCTGTCAGGTTGTAGAAATACTGGCAGCTTCCCTTCTAAACCTGAGCTTATCCGTGAAGCCTCAAACAGGCAGGCTTAGTGCTAGAAGATTTTTCAGTCTTGCAAGCTGGCAGTCAGGCTGGAATATCCCATCCCTGACCAGTCCTGCCCTTCTTTTCTTGCTCCCATTTTCCCCTAAAGCAGGGTAGGACCCCTCAAAGATATCTCTGTCGTTTTTATTATCCTTCCTCCCCCTGCTAGGCAGAGCACAGGCACCTTGAGGTTTCCAGTGTGCAGTCTCCTCTCTCCACAGCACGGGGCCTTCACTCCTGTGGGAACAGCTGCCAGCCCTGACGCACTTTCATGTTCTAGACTCCCTGTCTCTGGCACCTTTAGCCCAGAGTCACATACCCATGTAGGCACAGACTTTAATCCCATGCAAGAACTCTGTTGGCAGCCACTTCAAAGGGTAAGAAGCCAGTCGAGATCTGCGCCTTATAGGCTCACGTAAGATTCCTCTCTATACTCCCCTTTGTCCCTGACAGTAAGGAAATTCTGATTTCTACTGAGTTGCTCCCAGTATGGTGTTTAATCCATATAACTGTATAAGGAAAGGATGACTCACTTGCATTTTACAGTTGTGGAAACTGAGGCATAGAGAGGTTCTGTAACTGGTCTAAGTTCACACAGTTTGGAGTGGCAATGCTGGGCTTTCCACTGAGAGCATTCGGCTTGAGCCCAGGTTTGCAATGCACCACTGTACATACAACCTCTTGGGCAGGTTAAGAGGAGTGAAGTAGGACAAGTTAGGCCCAGTGGTAAAGAAATATGTGGGGTTCAAAAGGCCAGGAAAGAAAGGTTTAGAGGCAGGCAAACCCCCAAAATTGGGGAGGGCTGAGGAGAAATTCACCCACGCACCCTCACTTGGCACCTGAGCCCAGGGTGCTGGCCTGGGTCTGGGTAGCAAGGTTCCCCACAGGCCCTCCCTCTAGGAGCTCATCTTTAGTTTGAATCTATAATAACACTGAAGTACTGGATTAGCCAATAACGGCCCCATTGCTCTTAGAGACAATACATGCCTAGCTCCACAGGTCATGGAAGCTAATGGGGAGGGGCATAGATTATCATTAGAGAGCTAGAGCGGCCCCTCTGCGGAGAGGGTCCTGAAGCTGAGACGTGGAGGAGGTGTAGTTGCCAGCCATGTACGTAGGGTAGGAGACCTCAGCACAGATAAGCCAGGAGCAGGGAAGAGTATGTGTGATCCAGAGACAGAAAATGGTGTAAGAGTGAGGCCGAAGCACAGCTCTGGGCCCTGCTCTGCCATGGGGCCCAGGGTCCCACACTACAGCCGCCTAACACAACCTCTCGGTTTAGGCTGAACCTGAGCAGAAGCCTGGGCTACTACTTCCCCAAAGGCAGGCCCCAGAAGGCCTGGAACTGGTGGGATCTGAGCAACCACATCCACGCGCCCCCTATCCAGTCTATCTCCTTGAAAATCAACCAGTACATCCAGGTACAAGTAAGGAGCCAAGATCAGATCCTCTTCTGCTACTCCCATGATCAGAAGCGGGTCTGTTTAAATCTGGGCACTAAATACAAGGTAAGGCCTCGACTTCCCCTACCTTCTGCAGGTCAGGATAGCCACCTACACATAGTCTGAGGCTCATGCAAGGCCATCTTCCTTTAATTGAACTTACATCCTCAGCTCATTATGAGCCAGACAGAAAAACAAACATATCACTTGCCTTGTCTCACCTCACAGTCACAGCAGCCTGGCCATGGAAGGCCTGGCTTGACACCCTAAACGCTCATCTCCAAGCAGTCACTGAAGATCCATTGTGCTTTGCCTAGGCCCAGCAGGAAAGTAGTCCCTGTGCACTAGTTTCTTAGGGCCACCATCAACTATGTGACATTATCCAAAGGCTCTGGCCAAGGGCCTGTCCTTGCCTCTCCCAGCTGCTGGTCAGCCCAAGCTTGCTTGGCTTATAGATACAGTGCTCCAATTTCTGCCTCTATCCTCCTCATCTGTCCTCTCTATGTGCCAATCCTCTTCCTCCTCCTCTGTCTCATGAGGACACCAGTCATTGGATTTAGGACCCACCCTAACCCAGGATGATCTGATTGTGTAATTACCTTGGATACTTAGGAAAATAATTTATCACCAAGGAAAGTCCTATGCACAGGTGCAGCAGTTTAGGATCTGGCTGTATCTTTGTTGGGGGGGGGAAGGGCCCAAATGATTCCAAACAATACTAACATTGAGTCTGGACCCTTGGAAATATCAGTATAGTAGGGGAAGACAGCAGGCTCTTGAGATCCTTCCTGGGGACCAGATGTAAAGAAAGGAATAAAGAGGCCGCTGGTGAGATCTGAACACAGCCCTGCTCTTGCTCCAGCTCCACTTCCCCACTGTACAGGGAAGGCTCCATCCACAGACCCCACCAGAAAGGCAGTCAGTTCTCTGGAACCCAGCCTCAGTAGAAATAGCTTAAGTAGACGAAGACATGTCTCTTGGGAGACACAGCTCGAAGAAGTCCAATAGCCAACCCTGAAAACTTAAGCTGCGCTAACATTATTTTTGAGGCAAAATGTAGGATTAGAGTGACCAGCTGCCCATTTTCTCAGGACCAAGAGTTTCCTGGGACATGGAACTTTGGATGTTAACTCTGGGAATGCTGCAAGCAGCCCCGGCCAGCTGGTATCGTGGGTCTCCTTGCTGGCATAGCCACATTTTTCAGGCTGAATAGTAGCGTCCTAACATCCCTGCCTATCTGGATTTCTCCCAGTAGCTGAACCCAGTTCTACTGATTTAAGTCACCATTCACACTCCCACCTCAGCAATAATAAGCTTAAGGGGGAACAGTTAGATCTAGAAAGGGGCATGTCTGGACCTCTGGTCTATAAATAACAGTGGGTTTCCCCAGGGGATGAGGGCCAAGAAAGGGAGAAGGAACCCAGCCAGGGAAGGCTGCATGGGCAGGGAGATCAGGAGCCCTGGGACATGGAGGGAAGATAGACCCTTAGAGGGAGATGGAGCGAGCCAGCACAAATAGAATGACTCACAGAGATGGGAGAAGTCACAGCTGGCCTGCTGTTTCTGTTAGAGAGACAGCTCATTGTACAGCACGGGAAAGACACCATGAGTGAAGCCCTGTCATCATCAGGAGATCTTATAGAAATAGGGCATGCTGTATTATTCTTTTTAGCTTTCTAAAATATTATTTTTAAAATTAAGTTTATTGGTATAATGTAGATATACATTATGATTGTATTTATCAAGGAAATTTGTACCTGCACATGATTATATTTTTTATTCTTTATCATATGCTCTCCACAAGACTTTTTAAGGACCTTCTACAGGCCACAAATGAAAGCACAGGGTGACACTGAGACCACCTCACTGGGGCCTAGGCCTCATTTCAACAAAGCACAGATAGACTCCTAAGTAGAAGTGGGGCTCATCCGTGGACACCATGAGGTCTCTGAGCCCTGAAAGTTCCTTGACCCAGCCCTGAGGCCTAGAACCCATAGGCAAGAAGCTCAGTGTCCCTGGGACAGCACTGCCTTCAAGGCTAGGCCACCTTCCACTCTGGCATGGGGTTGAACCAGCATGTGACCTTGCCCCACACTGTCCTGTGCACGTAGCCACAGGCAGTGGCCAGTCTGGGGAAGCAGCAGAAAGGCTGCTGGAAGCAGAGCTAGAGAAAAGGCTCTGCTCTAGAGGGCACAGGCCCCAGGGAAGACCTGCCCTGGCTGCAGGCCACCATGCCTGCGTAAGGGAGCAGGGCCCAGACAGCTGCGATCCTCACCTGACCTTCTGTGAATCCCACAGTTCATAAACCCAGAGATGCTGAGCAACATGAAAAAGACAGCAGCCCTGAAGGTGAAACATGGCCCAACAGCTCGGAAGATCCAAATCCTTCTGGAAAAAATGAATAGGACCCTGAATCTCCTGACCATTCCTGACCTGGAAGACTTCATCAAAGCCACCACAAGGCAGAAAATGAAAATCAATCCGATGAAGAGTATGTCTCAGGTCTGACTTCTGGGCACTCACCAAATCGTCCCAGGCTTTACCCGGCTTCTACTGAATGTCTTGGGAACAGCAAGCCCCCAGGAGCTTCGTGGAAAACCCCAAAAACCTGTTTATGTAACTGGAGAATTGGTTCGTAATTTAAGACCTGTCATAGCTCCTTGGTTGGGGAAATAACAAATAAGATTTTCAGGGCTGCCAATCTGTGGCTGAGCATAAAGACCATGGTTACCTTTGGCCTGACAGCTTTGGAAGCACAGGGTTACTTCAACATAGAACACATGCCCTGCCTTCTATGCTCGCTTCAGCAGTTCTGTTGCAGCTGCCAGTACTTGCCTTAACTCAGAACACACTGTCCAGCTCAGTCCTTTGTAGACTGTGTGCTCTTGGGCAAGCAGCTTTGTGCCTCTATTTCCATATCGGTAAAGTGGGCCTACAAAGTGTCCCCACTGCAGTGTTGGGAGTTCTGAAAAAGTTCATGCATGCCTCATTCCTAGAACAGTGGCTCACCATTAGAAACTGTTAGTGAATGTCATGTTAATTGTCTCAGTCCCTCCCTTCACTCCAAGGAGGTGTCTGTAAGATGTACAAAGCTAAGGTGTATGTCTGCATTTCCCTTGGTTTCCAGAAAGAGTTCATTCAGCTTTCTCAGCTCTTACTTGGTACTCACCGCTTTCAAACAAATTACGAACCTGGGCTAAATACTGATAGTTTGTTTTGTTTTGTTTTTTCAGGCATTGAGCACAGCAGAGAAATAGGCAGAAGGAAAAAGGGAAAGGGGTTTGTTTTCTTTGAGGACAAGGAGAGAATTTGAGGAAGATTGGGAATTCTCTTGATTGGAACACAGGGCGGCTGAGGCTCTCACGGCTTTTTTGCCGGGGGTGCAGTTTGGAGGGGACATTTACATATACCTGAGAGAGCTGATTGGGGTCTTCCCTGAGGCGGTGGGAAGTGAAAGGAAACTGTACTGCACTAAGCTGGAGAAGGGGGAGATGGTCTTGGGGAAGATGGGTTTTGTTTTAGGGGCTTGAGCCATATAAGATGGCCACTATAATGATTTTAACAATTCATACTAGGGCCAGAATCTATCAAATACTACACAAGTTAGGCCTCACAGGGCTCACAAATGCTGTCATAAATATTGTGATATGACAGAATTCTCGTGAGAAGAGGCTAAATGCCTGACTCAAGATTCCATACTAGCTAGTGGCAGTGAAGACTGGGGTCCCAACCGACCTGACTACAAAGTGATAACCATTCTGGTGACAACATGGGGTTTTCTATGCCTCGCCATCCTAAGCACAAGCCCACCCTCAAATACTGCTGCCAAGATTCCACAGAGTACAGAGGGCACCCCTACCCTGCCCCAGGGAACTAGGGGAGTTTGTCCCCAACACCAAGCTGTGCTGCCTCTGCATAACTCTCTACCAGCATCCACGGCTGGGCCTCCTGACTTGGAGCACCCAAGCAGCACCTTGACACAGTGCAGGCCTTAAGAGGGCAGAAAGTGGAAGTCACTCTGGTCTTGGATCCTTCTGCTTCTCCACCAGTGTTACCTCATCTTAATTACATTTGCAAAGACTATTCCCAAATAAGGTCGCATTCTGTAGTATTAGGGCTTAGGATTTTGATGTGTGAACTTTGGTGGGGCTCATGAGGCCACAGTTCATCTCTTGACAACTTTTGCTTCACACCCGTGGCTTTTCGCAGGCACTCAAATTTCTGCAAGAAAAAAAAATCCTCCTTGGCTGAGGATCATTTTATCTTCATTGACCTGGCAGAAAAAAAGTACTTCTAGAAATGCAAACAAACTAGATTTAGCTGTGTATTCATATTAAACTGGCAGGTTCAAGGGTTTCCTAAAGAATAATTCATGAGATGTGCCAAGGTACATGGAGCTCCTTCCAATGCCCTCTAAAATGGTCTCTTTGGTATTTAATCAGGACATCCAACAAACACCCACAATGTGCTGAGCATACTGAGAACAGATTGTCTTATAGCTGGTGGCCAGGGTGGGATGGGGAGTGGTAAGTAGGAAGGGTTTATAGAGTGGCACAGAACCAATGAAACTGCAGTTTTATGGAGGACACAATAGAACGGAAGCAAAGGGAGAACATGGGGGTACAGCTGAGTCCCAGGAACTTCTTCCTAAGCTGAGCTGCATGCAGAATAAGGAGCAGCAGGGCATGCTGGGAGCTCTAGTGAGAGGCAAGGGCCTCTGCAGAGATACTGAAAGCCAGACCTGAGTAAGGATTAGTATTTCTTTTGGCTGTCCAGCACACCCATCCCCAAACCTCCCTTTACAAAATGGAATCTTTCATGAGAATTAACTTAGCAGGCAGCAGTAAAATTATATAAATAAAGGTTGTATGGGTCAAGGTCCTGTCAGCAGGCACACCACTAAATAGGAGGAAAATGTAAAATACACTATGAACAGGTTAATAATGGGTAAAAAATCTAAGAAAACAGCAGTGAACTGCAAGGCATGCTCTTTCCCTCTGCCTTCCCATCTTCTCCCTCTTCTTTTGCTTTGGTTCTGCGTCTTTCTCGGCTGTGGGAGCTCACTGAAGAGCAAGTGGTAGCACCATCCTGCTGCCTCTGCTCAATAAGCAGCACAGAAGGAAAATCAGACACCAGAGTTGAGACTCCTTCCCTATGAAATGGTCCCTAGCACCCTACAAAGCTTAACACTGCCCCAGCTGGGAAAAGAAAACCATCTCCAGGTGCAGCTCCAGAATAATCAGTACTGGGCAGAGTGAACGTGCGGCTGAATGTGTAGGTGAGACTGAATGTGTAGCACAGAGCCAGACTACAGCAGGAGGCACAGCACCAAGGGAGGCGAGGTCTGGTCAGACCCAGCCTCACCTGCAGGGCAACTCTGCACCGATGCTTCCAGCAAAGCAAATCTGCATGTGTGCTGCTTCCTGCTCTCATTCCCCTGGTTCTCCCACCTCCAGCAGATAAAATCCTCATTCATACGTGCATTAAAGTTCTTTCCTGCTCAAGTTAGTGAGGTTTTCCCTTGCCTGCACTCAAGGATCGTAACAAATGAGCAGCACAAGAGGCCAGCTGAGTCCCCCTCTGTCATTAGGATTCACAGCTTTATACTCCTGGAATGACAGGCAAGTGTTAAAGGCCTGGGCTCTGGTAGTAAAGATTCCTCAATAGTCCCAGCAAGGAATAGTGAACATGAGAACCTTCACCCAGAAGTTACACTAGAAACAGAAGTGGAAGGAATCAGAGCTACTGTATGCAAGAATAACAGGCAGAACCTGGTGGGAAGGGGATGGGGAGGGGAAAGCTGCAGGACATTTGCCTCTACAAATACTTCCTGCACACCTACCCCAAGAGGTGGGAGGCATTCTTGCAAAACAATGCCTGAGTTATTTTACTGTTACTGTAATACTATTATATTTCAACAGCTATCAGTGCTCAGGAAATTCACAATTTTGCCATAAAAGAAAAATGCTGTTTTGCTATCATTTGGATACACCATCTTCCCCCAAAAGCCTATCGTGTTACTGAGAGATGGAGGAAACTTTAATGGGGGTGGGGGTAGTGGGAGGTCTTCCCATTGGTGGTGTGTGCTTAGGAACAGTAGAATCCCAGGCCATGCTTCTTCCTCCACTACTTCTGAGTCATGAGGCAAGCAGATCCGCTTTACCTCACGCTGCCTACCATGGCGCACTTCCTCAGATACAGCAGAGTCCATCAGTTACAAAGTGGAAGCCCCCAAACTGAACCAAAATAAACCTTTCCTCTTTTGTTTTTAGTTGTTTTTAATGTATTTGGTACAGGGTCTCACTGCACAGCTTGGCCTCATATTGATCCTCCTGTTTCAGCCTCCTGAGTGCTGGGATCACAAGATTTGCACCACCATATGGTCTCAGTGGCTAGCTTAGGAGTGTGTAGGGGCAGGATCAGCATGGCGTACGATGCTGGGGATCCAACCCCAGTCCCTGCACTTTACCTAAGCAGGTGCTCAGTCTGATGAGCTATCTCACCAGCCTAACCTTTCCTCTCTGTAAGTTAATTTTTACTTCAGGTATTTATTTATTTAGGTCTTTTTGAGACAGAGTTTCGCTATACATTTCAAGCTGGCTTTGAGCTCACTTTGTAGCCCAGGCTAGTCTCAAACTTGCAATAATTCTCCTGCCTCAGCCTCCTGAGTGCTGGGATTACAGGTGTGCATCACCAAGCCCAGCCACCTCAGGTATTTATTACAGTAAATAGGAAGCTGACTGAAAGTCTTTTAGATACATTTGAGGCCTTTTTTTTTAGATAAATGGATGCTGCTAGTCTACACTGGTAAGTGAAATAAATCAGATCCACATGCACAAACACCGTACCTTGCTAGGGAGAATCTGAAAGAGTAATGAAAATCTAAAAGGTACAGCAGCTATTGTGAAAAGGAAAGAAACTATTCAATGACAAGGGAAAACTGTGATAAGCAAAATGACAAATTTAAGAAAGGAAAAGATATATTTGGGTGTATATATAGAATACTTCAGCTAACTGTATAGTCGATTTCTGCTGGTCTGTTAGAACAGTTAATGTTTAATTTTTTTGTTTTTTATTCCAATTTTCTTTTCCTCTTTTCAATTTCTTACAACTTTTTTTTTTTCTTTTTTCTTTTTGAGACAGGGTCTCGCTATGCAGTTGAGGCTGGCCTTGAGCTCACTTTTGTAGCCCAGGCTGGTCTCGAACTCAAACCAATCTTCCTGCCTCAGCCTCCCAAGTGCTGGGATTACAGGCGTGCGCCACCACGCCTGGCTCTTACAACTTCTTTGTTACTGCTTTTTGTTAGTTTCTTTTAAAACAAATTTTACACATTTATATCTGGTAATGTGAACAACTAATTTGAGCGTAGCATCATGTAACACAGCAAGCAATGTTGAATTCCTATTACTTTTAGTGAAATCTTGTATTGTTTCTAACACTTTTTTTCTTATATTTCTATTTAATATTCTTTAAAAATAAATTTAGTAAGTCTTTTAACTAATGAAATATTAAGATGTCTAAAATGTCTTTTCACAATAATCACCTTGCCAGAGAAATTTAAAAGAGGGGAAATGTAAAGAAGGCTGATGTGCAGTTTATCAGCACCCATAACCTGATTATAACTCTGGACTCCAGTCTGCAAGGTATTACTGCTGCGCAAACCGGATAAAGAGTACACAGATTCCTCTGTGTGTGGATCTACAAATTCTCTCAATAAGAACTTCAACTAAAAAATCTTTAAAAGAATCCCAACACAAGACAAGAAAATAGAAAGCAAAAATCTTTATTATTTTAGAAATTTATTAAAAACAATTTCTCATCAAATAATACAAAGTATTTTAAATTAATTATTTGTAAGTATGTACACTTTGTATAAGTAGAGATACTTAAAACTGTACAGATTTAGAGATACTCACTTAGTAACAAGGTGGATCACTATCACCTACTTAGCAATTCATAAGGTATTTCAGTGTTTCAGAAACAAAAGATCAAATCACAAGAACAAGTGCCACTAAATATTTTTATCCTGAAGAACACACTCTACTCTGTACATCAAACTACATGTTATACCACTGTACAATAATCATGCCCTCATTTCTTTGGAAAGGCTACTTAAAAACCAAATGTACATATAATACACAAAAGCAAATATTTTACAGTTTATCTTACAAACCTGTATTTAAAATACTAAGAATATATTCTTCCCAATTCATTTACTTCAAGGCAAAAAAGGAACATGGCCCTCTTTCTCCTCACTTTCTCAAAACATGAGTTAACAAGCTCCATCAAGCAATGTCCACTGCCAAAATGAAGGTGATAAAAAAGCAAGGGAATTCTAACAGACACCCGGAAGAGCTTCACGTGGGCAGCACAGGCACACTGACACCGCCAGCATCAAGGGGCCTTGGCAGTGTCTGTCCCATCTTCATCCCAGGGTTAAAGGAATTTGGAACTCTTTGAAACAAGAGCCACACTATGTCTACTACTACAACATCAGAGGCACAATCTAGTTCCAAATTTAAAGAGGGAGTGATCCATAGGGAACTCACTGTGGTGCCTCACGTGTGTCAACCCTGATGGGGTGCAGCATTTCTAAGACATGGGCAGTGCTTGTTGTCCTATGTGTGTTGGCAAAACGTGCTCTGCTGTAGCAGGGCTATGGGACCAACAGACTGGCGCATAGTACAGCACAAGCTGCTGGACACATGTAACACACATCCAAGTATTCACTTTACAAAACCAGCTGCAAACAGAGGCTGCTTGCAAAAGGACCAGAACTAAACTTCATTCAAGAGACCAGCCACTCATCGGGTCTCTTCCTCTCTTTTGTATATAAGCATGAAGACACCCTAATTTATAATTCCCATTCACCCCACTGATGGCTGTACCATAAGGATCCATGTGAGAGAACTCTACATGCCTACAGCAAGAGGCTGTGGCTCCCTGCTTTGAATGTTTCGCACCATAGCAGTCCAAGTTCAGGTCCTGGAGCTGTCCACGAAGCCCTCACATCAAACAGGAACATGACACCCTGAATCCTCAGCAAAATAAGATGCACATTCTCAGAAGCTACTCCCAACCAAACATCAAATAATAGGAGAAATATTATATTAAATATAGGAATAAGATTTCTAAGGCAGGAGGATCACCAGAAGTTCGAGGCCAGCCTGGGCTACATAGTAAGTTCAAGGCCAGCCTGAACTACACAGTGAGACCTTGTCAAAAAAAATAAGGTTTGTGGAAATAAAATAAAATAAAATAAAAAAGTCACTGTGGAATGCTCAGTGGTGAAAAGTTGTGTTTCATGCACTAGCAAATCTTACCGTTAGCAGCTTTTCTCAGCGGTATTCCCATAAAGTTCTTAGCACTACTCACTGTAACCTACTTTTATTGCACAAACATTTCACTTCAAGCTCCCTGTGGCTGCCTCTCAAAAACTTGCGTTTCTTGTGTCCATTTAAATGAGATCACTACATATCTGTTCATCTTTGGCATTCTGGTGTTTTCAAAAGGGAAACACTTGTCTTTCCAGCACTTTGCTTCTGCCTCCTCCTGTGGGCAGCTCTGAGCAGCACGCTCGCAGGGGTCTCAGGAACAATCCCAGGTGGGAGTCCTCAGAGTCCTGCAGGCCGTAAGACTTCTCAGCCCATTCCTACTTTCTGACCAGTCTGTTTATTTAGGAACAGACAGCAGGAGGTTTACCTGAAAAGCAAAGCATAGGCCATGTTAGCTCTGCTTCACAGTGTCACCACACCAAAGAGACATCCACAGCCTCAAGTGGCAAAATAAGACCCTTTGTACAGCCACTGGACACTGTCATCTAGAGACCCTGTAAAGAGCTAATCCAACACCAAATCCAGACCCCGACCCTTCAAGTCTTATTAGGAAAACAATATATGAACACAAATGATGGGTATTTCATAATTAATGGCACCTTTTTCTGTGCATAGTTTTGGGTAAATCTGTACATACACCAAATTCTTTAAAATACACAAGAACAAGCATGACAGGCAAATTCTAGTTTACATGCTAACTCTGGCAGGTGTAACAGTGCCCTGCCTGCCCTGTAATGAAGGCCCAGGACCCCAGAACTAGGTCACTGTGGGGACAGGAAGGGAAAGACAGCTTGTCTGACACACATGGGTCACCTAGGCTGTGGAAAGTTACAGGTAACTGGATCTTCTGGGAATCTTCCACAAATAACTACTCTGGTGACCAAGAACATCACCCCCATCTTTTATAAACAGATGCTACAGGAGGAAGGATACACAATCATCTCTATGCTTTTCTTCTGCCAGCAATACAAACTGCATGTGTAATCATGAGCAAAGAGACTTCAAACAGAGACAACTGAACTCCAGGAAAGGTGTAAGAACTGCTCCAGCTTTAAGCTGGGCGTGGTGGCTCACGCCTCTAATCCCAGCACTTGGGAGGCTGAGGCAGGAGGACTGGTGTGAGTTCAAGACCAGCCTGGGCTACAAAAGTGAGCTCAAGGCCAGCCTGAACTGCATAGTGAGACCCTGTCTCAAAAAGGCAAAAAAAAAAAAAGAACTGCTCCAGCTTCAAAGAAAGCTGACAAGGCCAGGCATGGTGGTGGTACAGCACTAGAAAATCTGAGGTAGGAAGATAACTGATAGTGTGAGACCAGCCTGGGTTACCAAGTGAGCTCAAGGCCAGCCTGCACTACATTGGGAGGCTCTGTCTCAAAAAGACTTAGAAAAAACGAAGCAGCAGCCCAGACAGCAGTGTATAATCTGATACTGGCCCTAGACTTGGGGACCTTGTTAGACACTCAAAAATTTATAGTATGAACTGTGGGCCAGGCCACAGCATCAGCATTACATTTCAAGCTTTGAAAACTGTACAGAAGTAGGAGTAGTGCGGGAGAATGGCCTTTTCTAAGGAAATACACTCTGTAGTGTTCAGGAGTAAAGGAGCACAGTGTTTCCCAACCTCCTCTCAAATGAACTAAAAGAATAAAGAGGTAAAAACTAAGATAACAAAGCACAGAGAGAAAATTGTAGATCACATAAAAGAATACATCTTGGAGCTCTTATTCCATTTTTGTACCTTTTCCATAAGTTTAAAAGAATGAACTTATACTTCTGTATACTGGTGCTATAGTTTGGATCCAAAATGCCACACCAACGCCTGTACATTCAAGACCTGCTCCCCAGCACCTGCTGCTAGGGAACAGTGGAAACCTTAAGAGGCAGGAGGTCTTCAGGTTGCTGAGAGTGCACCCCTGAAGTGGGCAGAGGACTAGCACTCCCTTCTCTTCCTCGGTTTTGCTGCCTGGCCATGAGGTGAGTTACCTCATTACACCATAAACTTCCGATATGACGTGCTGCCTTGATGCAGGCCAAAAAGGAACAGAACCAATACACCATGAACTGAACCCCAAAACTATGAGCCAAAATAAACCTTTTCTTTTCATAGACTGATTATCTTCAGTATTTGTTATAGTAATGGAAAACAGACTAACACAATTGGATCTTATGATCTAGCCATTGCACATCTGCATTCATGTAACTGTGACTATGGTGAAAAACTTAAGACATCCAAAAAAAATTAGATAATCTTCTTCGGATTCACAACCACCAAACTCAACTGAGACTTCCTCAGCTTCCCACATACCCGCCCCTCACCACTTGGCCATGATCTTGCTTCTTACTTTGCTGAGACTGGGACTTACTTCTTGGACTAGGATCTCATAACCTCCCCCACACCCACCACTTTCCGCTTCGGTGCTCACACTCTCAGACATCTCCTCTCTGTGGCAGACCATGAAGCATCTACCTAACTGTTACTGAGACTTCGTCCCAGTTTGCCTCTCATGACACTGCCCCACTCATTGGAGCTTTCCCAAGAACACACGAACATGTGATTCCCAATCATTGAAAAAACAAAGCAATAGAAGGATAGTCCAATGAGTAGCAAAGAAAAAAGTCATCTATAGGGAGCAAAAAGGCTGGAAAGGGCTAGAAAGGGAAAGAAAGACTTCTGCAAAATTACTTTGTTCTGTAATTCTAACTCGAAAGCCACATAAACATTTCACATAACTACAAAGTAAAATTAAACCCTGAAAACAAACCTCAGCAAGTTGGTGTCACAACCACCCAGAAAAGTCAAATGAAACAACTTAGAAAGTGTTTTGACTGTACTCGCCTACAAGTACAAGGTTATCTTTTTAAATATGATCCCATCTCTCTACATAAAGACATACAGAGCCATAAAGAAATGAAGTTTTTACATATGCTGCAATATGGATGAGCCTTGGAAATACTCAAAATGAAAGACGCTAGTTACGGAAGATTGTATATTCTATGATTTTATTTAATGAAATATCCAGAATAAACAAGAGAGAGAATTTGAAGGAAAAAATAGAATAGGAAATCTGCTAACAGTTAAACAGTTAAACAGTAATGAAAATTTCTGGCTTCAGATAATGGTGACAAAAGCACAATTTTGTGAATATATTAAAAACCACTGAACTTTATACTTTCAAAGGGTGATTTTTATGGTAAACAAATTATATCTCAATTTTTAAAAAGGTCCCATTTCCCTCTCCAAGTTTCTTCTCCTTATTATAACAAAACTTCCCCAGCTCGCTTCTCCACAGCCTCTATTCACTTCAACCAGGCTTTCAGCCAATTTACTTCTCTCCTTAAAATAAGACCAAAAGAAAACTATTCTCCAAAGTACCAACTACTCCTAATACATAAAGGACACACTAAAGATTTGCTGACTAGGCTGAATGAATGACAGCTAACACGAATTAGCCCTATATTTAGTTTTTTTTAAATTTAAGAAGAAAAGAAAAAAACACTCTTAGCATCTATTCTAATCTTTAAAATAATTTCCATTTTTTCAATTAAGTGTGCATTTTTTCAGTCAAAATGATTCAGCAAGCTAAATATATACCAGTATTCAAGTCTTTCAAAAATAGGTCATTATTTTAAACATAGCATTTCTTACTATTAGGGTTAAAATGTAAAAGCTTTAAAATGTCTCTCAAGCCAGGTGTGGCGCACGCCTGTAATCCCAGCACTTGGGAGGCTGAGGGAGGAGGATTGGTGTGAGTTCAAGACCAGCGTGGGCTACAAAAGTGAGCTCAAGGCCAGCCTCAACTGCATAGTGAGACCCTGTCTCAAAAAGACCAATAAATAAATAAATAAATAAATAAATAAATAAATAAATAAATAAAATCTCTCTCAAAACCAAGTCCAAGTTTGAACTCTTCCTCATCAGGACAGACAATATACACCTGAAAAATTAAAACTACAACCAAGTCTCCTCCAACATATCTATTCAAGTGAAGGAAGCCAGGGGGCATACAACTGAGTGTGGGGATTACCTGTTCCATGGAAGGACAAGCAATGATCTGGATGTCTTCAGGGCTGAACTCTTCCTTTAACAGAGCGTGGAGCTTCTGAAAGATTTGCTGAATGTTATTCTTAAAAAAAGAGGATGTCATATCAGATGTGCCATAAGAAACACAGACATCTAAGACCTGTCAGAATATCACACCACTGTGGCTTTCACTACAAACAAGTGGAGGAAATGTGTTCTTCATGAGATTACCAAAAACATAACTAGAACCTAATGTTCCATATGCTAGTACAACCTGATGAAGATTTATCCAAATAATATTTCCCAGAAAAGCTGAATTTTAGAAAACTCTTTCTTCTCAGGTAATACTAGTCTTCAGTAACTTCTTACATAAAGGATAATGAAGTTCCAAGACATAAAAAAATGTACTTTAAAAGTCAGCCAGCATCTTGGATAAAAGATGCAAGCTCAACACAGAACTTCAAACACTGAGTCTTCAATCTGCTGTGACACTTTATCCCCTCAGTGGCTGTTGCCAGCCACTTATTTCTACTACTCCCCAATACACTGGAGCTTAACTCCTGAAATGCTGTTCTCGCAAGGGCTGAGCCACACACAGTGTGAGGATCTGAGTTTTTACTTACTCATTTCTAACTTGAAAGTTAATATGAAAAACTTAATTAGTACCAGTAGAGAAGACAATTGCAATATTTTGTCAAGAATTAATAAATTGTAGGGGCTGGGGAAATAGCTCCATAGCACAAGTGCCTGCCTGGCAAGTGCAAGGTTGTGAGTTTGAACACCAGTCCCAAGGGGGGAAAAAAAAAATTTTGACATAATCAAGAGCACATTCTGTGGAATTATATTTAGTGCACTACAGTTGCATAAATAGGCCACAAAGTGATCACAAAATATATTATTATGAGTTTGTATTTCCTGGAACATAAAAGCTAATTTGGAGGACAGACACCTTGCTGAGAATATAAAAGTTAATGTAAGGTTTTTCACTATAAAGAACAGCCTTTTAAAAGATTAAAAAAAAAAAAAAAATTAAAAACTGAAGACAGAGTAAGAATATGTGGGGGAATACATACTGACATATTTACTCTTATCTCTATGACTAATTAGGACTGGTTAAATGATGAATGCTATGCAGATGTCTTTAGGTCTTTTTGAGACATTGGATGTTGAGGCTCTTTATTAATCAGCAACTGATTTACTTGGTTATTGGACTTTATGTTTCAGAATCAACACCATTATCCAGAAACTTAAAACAGGTTTAGCTTTGTCTTAATACTGGATATCTACATAAGAATTCCATATTAGCAATTTTGCTTAAAGGAAAGTAAAACTGTTACCAACTACTTCGCATTTTATCAATGTCTACAGAGTAATAATAGAAGAAACATATTGGTTACTTTTGCAGCTATTATAGTTGCTACCACTTCCTTCATAGAGAAACACAAATAATACATTATGTGAGTCTTTTGCATATAACATAAATAATGTAGACCGAGTAGTGAGAACAGCAACTAATAAAAATGCCAGTATGATTTAGGAAAGAAAGAAAGAAAGAAAGAAAGAAAGAAAGAAAGAAGGAAAGACAGAAGGAAAGAAAGAAAGAAAGAAAGAAAGAAAGAAAGAAAGAAAGAAAGAAAGAAAGAAAGAAAGAAAGAAAGAAACCTCACGGTGATTTTTAATCAACTTCACTAAAATAGAATACAAATATTTTTAAATATCTATAGAAAAAGAAAAATGGTAGATCAGAAAAGAACACTGGAGTGCACTGACCAACTTTCAAATAAATTACCACTGTGCTACTCACCCTAACAGGTTTAAATAAGATGAACTCTGTGTCTTTATTGGATAGGTACAGCGACATGCTCCTCAATGTCAGGGGCAGCTTTGTTTTTATTATCTTATAGGCTGTTGCCACAAGGTCACTAACCTTTGCTGCAAAGAAAATATTGTCACATAGGGAACAAAGAAAGAAATAGAAAAAGACTTTATCTTCTTATCAACTTCAATTATAAGCCATATAAACAGTAAATAGTCACTATATAGAAAACTCTATTGTCAAAGACTAAAACAATAAAAGAATTCCTTGGGCATACTTCCAACACATTTCCTGGGACTGTAACATACACTTTTAGAATTTAGACATAACAGTTCAATAAAGTGATTTTTAGAGACCCGAGTAATAATTATGTCACAATAAATAAGCACCTAGCTTAGATCATCTGGAAGATATCCACACAAACTGAACCAAATACCTATCTGTTACCTTTTTACCCAATAGCATCAGAGAATAGAATTCCAGAGCTTAAAAAGTAAGAACTATGAAACCCCAATGTAGTGTCTGAAAGGTATGCAAAGGAAGAGCAGTCATCTGTTTTAAGTATTTAAGAGAAAAAATTACCTAGAGAGCTACAAAGAAAAAGTAAGAATCTCAAAGATGCTCAATCTCACTGAAAATTAATGTAAATGAAAGCAGTGAAATATGTACAATTGCCAGAAACACTGGATATCCATGCCTGACAAGGATGTAGAGAAAGAGGTATTTGGCTCTTCACATCCACAGGCTCTACATCCAAGGATTCAACCAAATATATTGAGAAAACCAATCAAAACTATTTAAAAAACAAAAACAAAAACAAAGCTGTGTCTGCACTAAACATTTATGGACTTCTCATTTTGTCATTCCCTAAATAATATAATATAGTGCCTATATTAACACGGCATTTATACTGTACTGGGTATTATAAATAATCTAGTAATCTAGAGAGGATCTAAAGTATGTATCACTTTATATATAAGACTTGAGTATCTGCAGGTTTTGGTTATCTGTGGGGAGTCCTGGAACCAACCCCAAATAGAGACTGAGGGACAACTATAGCCTTATTAGCTGCTGATGGGAGTAGAAAACAGTTCAACCTCTTCTGAGGGATATTAGGCATTATCTAGCAAAACTAAAAATACACATTCTTTCACTTAACATTTCAACTACTAAAAATTTATTCTACTAAAACTCATAAACTTCCAAGATATGAAGGAACTATACAAGGACTTTTATTGACTAGAGAGAAACACAAACTAAAAATAATTTATCCCTTCACAGCATTACTAAAGAAACCATGTTATGGGGAGCATCCCATGCATTCATCATACAGTGGCCTGAGCTGCACATGCTGGTGCAGGACTGCAAGATACATAGGAAGTGAAAACAGGGGTCACAGCCAAGCCTCATCTGGTAAGTTTCTGAAGTCCAGATGAGCCTGCCTATACCTAAATAATCTGGGTACGGAAACCATAGCAGTAGTTTCCTTTTTACAAAGTAAAAGATACTTCCTTTTAAGAAGGGTCACAGTAAAACAAAGCAAGAAGGTACCAATGGGGAGGGAAAGGGAGACAGAGGAACAAAGGAGAGAGGGAAAGAGCGAGGGAGAGGGAAAAAGAGAAAAAGAAATCGAGGGGGACAGAGGAGGAAGGAGTGGGAGGGGAAGGAGAGGGCAGAGGGAGGAAGAGAGGGACAGAGAGGGAGGGAGAGGAAGGGACAGGGAATGAGAGGGAGGGAGGGAGGCTCCACAATGGTTTGTTTTTCATGAACAAATAAATAAAAGTTCCTTCTGGATGCTCACTCTCTGGGCTCCGGTTCTGTCACCACCAACACACTTCAGAGATCACTACTCAGTTTTCAGAGCTATTGAATCCCCCCAAAAAACCCTACCCTAGAGCAAAGTAACAAATTGGCATCCTGATTTATAACTTACTGTCCTGTGAGTTTATCATGATGTGATCTCCCAAAAGTTGAAAAGCTCTGCGAGGACTGTAGGGCTGGGGATATAGCTCAGTGGCACAAAGGACCTGCCTGGTAAGCATAAGGTCCTGAATTCAATCCCCAGTACCACAAAAAAAAAAAAAAAAAAAAATGGGTGTGCAAGGACTATAAGCCTGGATTTCTAATCTAAGGAGGAGGGGCTCAAAACAGTTCCTAGACACTTTTAGCCCATAAGCCTCTTTTAACACTGAAGTGTGAGCTTCATGTATCACAGACCAGAAAAATTACACCTCCTGTAGGGCTAAAGGCATGGAAGACAACCACCACAGACTGAATGTTCTGCTGGGCATGATGGGGCGTGCCTGTAATCCCAGCACTTGGGAGGCTGAGGCAGGAGGATCACAAGTTTGAGGCCAGCCTATACTCAGTAGTGAAACCCTATCTCCCCAAATAAAGACTACACAATGACTGCTATATCCAGTAAGACTGCCTCATTTAGAAAAATATCAAATAGGTTACAGAACAAAATAGTAAGCCTTATTTCAATCAGTCCTTTTTGTCAACTTCTTTTATCTATTCCCGCTTTACTAATGATATTCTAGCAATGCTTAAGAACAATACATATAATATTGTGAATTCTACTAGGATTCCACTTGAGAAAATGATAGCCCCTACCCTACTTTGATCTTTCTAAAATGGAAAGAACAATGTTAATTATGCATCAAGTCTCTGGGCTTACCTATACTAAATATGCCTATGCCTATTTGCTGCTTTTACCTATTTTAAAAGAGACTTACTGTATCTACGAATTTTACTTACATAAACTTTCAAATTACAAACCAGCTGCTCTAAATAAACCTTACAGGGGCTGGCGGGATGGCTCAGCAGTTTAAAGCACCTGCTTAGGAAAGCTTGGGTGGCCACAGGGACCACGGTTTGATCCCCAGCACCACATGCTGCGCCAGCCCTGCCCCCAGGGCAGGCTGAGACAGCCATAATTTAAAAAAATTAAATTAATAAAATAAAAAAGATTAATAAACAAACCTTATAAGCAATTGAAACCATAAAAACAATGGCTCCAATTAATCCAAACATTAATATTGTTCCAAGGCTCAAGATGTGCTCAGGACTATTAAGAATGCTTCTGGATTGTGAGAAATCAGAACAGGGAGTTGGCACTGACTCAGACCACAAGGAAAATGTACAGTCTTGTCAGTAAAAGATTCTGAGTTCTGTCTTGTAATATAATGTACAATTGCAGCAAGTATGCTGCTTTTTAAAGGTCTTAAAAGATTTCAATCCAAGTCGGGCATGGTGACGCACACCTATAATCCAAGCACTCGGGAGGCTGAGGCAGGAGAATCAGTGAGTTCAAGACCAGCCTGGGCTACAAAAGTGAGCTCAAGGCCAGCCTCAACTGCATAGTGAGACCGTCTCAAAAAGACAAAAAAAAAAAAAAAAAAAAGGTTTCAATCTAATATACAATTCTGGTGTTTAAAATAACAAATAGCACAGCCAACAAGATAGCTCAGTGGTCTAAAGTACCTGCTTAGGTAAGCCTAGGCAGGCACAGGGGACAGTATTCGATCCCCAGCACCACACGCCCCACCAGCCCTGCCCTCAGGTTGGGCTGAGTTGGCCAGAAAAGAAAAGAACAAATAACAGTATAACATTGACTGTCTCCATCATAGTCAACAAAAGCCATGTTACAACATTAATTTGCAATGAAACAAATCAATGCAAACCAGTACTGACATTCTGAATATGCATACAAGGAACTCTGAAATGCAAGCATTTCTTTCAAAGACAACTGCCGCCCTGCAACTGATAACTCTCTACAACTGTTCTTCCTAAGAAACACACAGCTTTTTGGCCCAACTTTAAATTAACTTAAGGTATTCATAGCAACTGAAAATCCTAGAGTTTTAAAATGGCTTCAATCCTTTTTCCCAAAGAAAATTCACACCTGACAGATACAACATTCTTGTGGTAAAATCAGTCATATCCTAAAAAGTTGAGTCCATATCAGGTGTCTATAGACAACCAACTTGCATTAACACAGAACCAGAATCACTCCTTGGAACTCTTTCACCATGAACAAAGTGCAGCTTTCCAGCTCAGACACAGGTCACTCATAATGAAAACACTGTCCTTTCATGATTTCAGCCTTTTTAGTTTCAAAATAGGGGTCAGGGATGGCCAGAAACACCAATTTAATAAACTATTTGCTCTGGTTAATGGCAACTCAAAATGCCACAATATGTACAAGAAATAATATAGTTAGGTAACACTATCTGATATTAAAGAATTCCCCCACCATCCTGTGGCTGGATTTCAACAGGAGAGCATTTGTCTATGGTGACAAAGGCCCTGAGGTCAATCCCAAACACAAAAAACAAAAATAAAAATATCCTCTCTCAGCACAGCAGGATGGCTCTGTGGTCTAAAGCGCCTGCAGGCAGCTGCAGGGACCCCGGTTTGATCCCCAGGACCACATACTGCACCAGCTCTGCCCTCAGGGCAGGCTGAGCCGGCCATAAAAATAAACAAACAAAAGTTCTGAAACAAAAAAAAATCCTCTCTCAGCTGGGCATGGTAGTGCACCGTGGCACCTGTAATGCCAGCACTTGGGAGGCTGAGGCAGGAGGATCACTGTGAGTTCAAGACTAGCCTGGGCTTCAAAAGTGAGTTCAAGGCCAGCCTGAACTGCATAGTGAGACCCTGTCTCAAAAAAAAAAAAAAAACCTCTCTCACCCAAACACTAACAAAATACCTTGCAACACGAAAAACAACAAACAAAAATAACAAAAATTAAGGCTAGAAAAAGACTAAACTTTCCAGACATATCTGCAAATCAAACAATGATATTGCCTGCCTGCCACCTCCCAACTGACACCTCAATTTTCACATTTTTTTCAAGTATTCTAAAATATCAAAAAAGGATGTAATTTGGAGAAAATGTGGAATAGTGGCCCCACATTTCTTCATATATTTGAAAATAACTCTCTATAACCTCATCTGTCACAAAAATTATTTCTAAGAGCTGGTCAAACAGCTCAGCAGATTAAAGTACCTGCAAGCAGGCACAGGGTGCCAGGGGTTTGGTCCCAGGCCATGCTGAGATGGCAATTGAGACTGAGAATGGTGGCACAATCCTATAATCCCAGCTCTTGGAAGGCTGTAAATAGGCGGATCACCATGAGTCCAATCTAGTGAGACCCTGAATGTCTTGTAAACCCTTGCCTAAAATACAACAAGAAAAACAAAAAATTCCATCAAAGTTCTATCTAACTCAAAGAATAGAAGACATACAGGTATCAGTCTCTATTTGGATCACATCTTATTTTTAACTGGATAAATTTTTAACATTCTTCCTCTCTTGAAATGCTTACTGGGATACATAAGAGTGCTAGCAACTTAAGAACGATCAGCTCCAAACTGAATCTTGCATTAACTCAGATTGTAGTACTTCAGAGTGAGTAGGGAACCAACTCCAAGCAGTCATTGTAAGGGTATATACATGGAAATTAATAACAGCCTAGAAAAGGAATCCCCATAGTAAAATCTGAATACCTGGTTGTGCCCAAGGCTGCTGGGAGAGGGTATATTTGGGGCCTCCCTGGCTGGCCATTGTTTTTAGCGCTGAAACCTAGAAAGGAAGACCAAAACAAAAGCTTCATGTCACCAGTGACAAATTATATTGTTCTCAAAGGATACTCAACACAACTTAAACCTATTAAAACATACTGATAATCTAATATGCAACTTTAATAAAAATTCATTGTCTTATAATCCTTTACAGCTAGCAAAATTTTTAAGCAAAACTTCTTTTGTGATTGCATGGTACTTTCCTACTTTCATTCAACCCTTCTTTATATCTTTATTTTTCTTGAGACTGGGTCTCATTATACAGTTGAGACTCGCTTTGAGCACATTATGTAGCCTAAGCTGGCCTAAAACTTGCTATAATTCTTCAGCATCAGTCTCCTGAATGCTACAATTACAGGTATACACACCACTATGCCTGGCCTATGTTTATTTTTCTTTACAAGATGTAGACTTAAAAAAGAAACTACATACTTGAAGAGAGGGCTAGCCAAATAGTTCATCGGATTAAAGCACCCACAAGCAGGCACAGGGGCCAGAGGTTTGATCTCCGGGCCTACCATGCCAGCCCCACCTCCTGGGCATGGTGGTGCGTGCCTTTAATCCCAGTTCTTGGGAGGCTGTAAATAGGCGGACCACTTCCAGTTCAATCTAATAGTGAGACTCTAAACACCCTGTATCACCTTACCCTAAAAAATACAGAAAAAATAAAAAATAAAAGAAAAAAATTTAAATACACATAAGAAGAGATTAATTAGAAAGTAGCTAAGAGAAAGATAAGTTCACACTTTCTATTATCCCAAATGGCTAACAGTGTAAAAACTAAATATACTGATATGTATACATTTATAAAAATGATAATATACTGTTCTATAAACTTTTTTCCCATTTTATATTCTGAATATTTTGTTGGGCCTGTCAGTTTTAATAGTTACCTAACATTGTTCTAGAATTTAACCAATTTTATAATGACACATACTTGAGAATTTCTTTTCTTTTTTTTTTTTTTTTAATTCTTTTTTTAAGAATTTTAAAATTTTTATTTATTTATTTATTTTCTTGTTTCAGAACCTTTGTTTGTTTATTCACTCATTTTTATGGCTGGCTCAGCCCACACCGAGCGCAGGGCTGGTGCAGAATGTGGTGCCGGGGATCGAACCGAGGTCCCTGAAGCCGCCCAAGCTTTCCCAAGCGGGCGCTTTAGACCACTGGGCCATCCCACCGGGCCCCGAGAATTTATTTTCAAAACATACAGCTTTGCATAATCATGTTTTTTTATCCAGGTAATCTTTAAATCAAACCTCATGGAACATTTTCTTCATAATTTTTCCAGATTTATAAAGATAACCTCACTAAAAAAGACACCCAGGGAAAGACAAGAAGAAATGGGTGGTTCTCGGAGGAGAAAAGTTTCCCCAGTTAGTCCCACCATTTTTAAAGCTTCAGGGATGAACAAAGACCTAGTATTTTCAGATACACTACTCTGTACACTTGAATGTTTACATTATCTTCCTATCTTCATTTCATAATAGGCTCCTTGAGAGCAGAAATGAAATTTATAGGCCAAATTCTATTGTGTGCACTACATCAAGAAAAATGTACAGTGTTACTGAGGAAATTAGTAACATTTCAGAAGGAATATTAAAAATAAATTTGCCATACATTACCTAATGGCCTAAAGGAAAATGAGAATACTTTACATGTAAGTCTGACTTTTTAGCAAGTGGTCCCACCAGAAACTTTTAACTTAGTTAGAAAATAAATAATACTTTCTTTAAGCCGGGCGTGGTGGCTCACGCCTGTAATCCCAGCACTTGGGAGGCTGAGGCAGGAGGATCGTTGTGAGTTCGAGACCAGCCTGGGCTACAAAAGTGAGCTCAAAGCCAGCCTGAACTGCACAGTGAGACCCTGTCTCAAAAAAAAAAAAAATACTTTCTTTAAAATGTTTTACCTAACATTTTGCTAAAGCAAAATCTTCACCTCAAATTTGTCTATTTTACTATAACATTTCTGCAGCATCTTACAATTAAAGCTTTTACAAATAAAATATTAACTAAATGTCATCACAATAGGGAGGGAGAGATGCCATCACTATCCCACCAAGGCTCTAGGCAGATGATTTGTTTTGTGTCAGTGAGGAGGTGGCAGGAGGGGTCTATAATCTATAACCACACATTTCCTTGACTGCAAGCTCTAAGCTCTATTACTACTGCAAGCCCTAAAGAGTATAAGCAATATCTAGTAGGATATTATTATAAAATATCAACAGTATTTGAAGTTTCAAGGAAAATAATCTGAATTAAACGTTTTCATAAACACGACCTCAACACTCAAAATAGTACTACATTCCTTCAAGCTATTCAAATAGTTGGCAAAGACTCTTACCAGGGACAGGAAATGAGACAATAGAGCAAATCATTATTCTTATTTTGTTTTCAGGAAAAACTATTAATTATATATAAAAAAAAAAAAAAAAAAAAAAAAAAAAAAAAAAAAAAAAAAAAAAAAAAAAAAAAAAAAAAAAAAAAAAGCTGGGCCTGATGGCGCATGCCTGTAATCCCAGCACTTGGGAGGCTGAGGCAGGAGGATCAATGTGAGTTCGAGACCAGCCTGGGCTACAAAATTGGGCTCAAAGCCAGCCTGAACTGCATAGTGAGACCCTGTCTCAAAAAGACAAAAAAAAAAAAAAAAATCAAAAAATCACAAAGGAACCAAATAATAAAGATGTAAACATTTTATCTCTTATACTCAGTCACTCTGTGAAACTTTCTCTTCTCAATCTGTGAATGAAGATGCATTTGTCTGAGGGAAGGAATATGCTAAGAATTAAGGAAAATGAAGCATCTCAACAAGGAGCTGAGAAAGGGAACAGATAAACAAAGGACCAATCAAGAGCAAATCAGAAATACATCTATATTTTCAGGCTCACAACTCCATCTTCTAATAACCTGAACATGTTCCCCTGGCACAGTCAGTCACCTTCCTGATACACAAGAATAGCTGGTACTGTGCAGGTCCAGGAGACAGTGAGCAAGAGGCAACAGCCCACATGCAGGAACTTACAACATGGATAACAAAACATAGCTAACCAGAGGTCAGTTATAACTAGCTCTGCAGTATTTGTGCTCTTCCTCTTCAAAATCGAAAACTCCACAAGCATATCTAAATGCCTGCAAAACAAAAGCTTCTGTGACAGGAAACTCAGTGATTTCTTAGAATTAATGAGATATGACCTCCTATCTCTTTCTACTCAAGGTTTCACTAGCAGGAATTCAAAAAGAGAGCCAGGGAAGAATGCAGAATGACATTACCAAGTAAGCATCAAGGTCTATACCTTTGTCATGAACTCCTCCAGCTGCTCTACAAACAGCTTGCTCTGCTGCTGAATAAACTGCTCACAGGCTGATTTCAGATGCCGGTCTACATCTTTTTTAGAGTCAAGATAATGTTCTCTTATCTCAGGAGTACCCTTAAAGAGAAGATGACAATTTCCTATTTTTATGTGCCTAGAAATTACCAGACATATAAAGAATGTCATTTAGTTCCCACCACCAATGAAAGACCCCTTCTCACCTCCAACAAGAACTCTATCAAGGCATTGTTGCTATTCAGCCTAAAAAATCTTGGAACAGTCATGGGGTTCAGGATTTTAAATGCTGCATCTGTGAAACAAAATTACTCATCCAGTGAACATGTACAGCTGCAACAGAGAAATCTAGTTGGTTTCTGCCACAGGCCAAAAGGCACACATCTCTACCAGATAACTTCACAGATGGCTGAGGGTAAAGTGAGTGCTTGTGATGGCTGCAGCACGACTACTTTCCAGAGGTCAGAACTGTAAAACAACTATTAATCTCAACAATCCACTTACTGCAAAAATAAAACATTAGTACTTTATTTTTAGTATGTCAAGCAGATTTCAAGAAAATATTTATATACTTACCCTGCTTCTTTGTTAAGATCCTAGCTGGCATAAAAATTTACTCACTTAATGCAGTGTGAACAAACTAATGTGTCAGCCAGGAAGAAAACACCAAGAGGACATATTTACCCCTTAACCTCCAGACTAGAATCTTATGCAAAGTACTAAGGTTTGATTGATGTTCAAATGCAATAAGATAAAATGTTAGTTGTAAGAAGTTAAAAGGCTTAAAAGTACAAATAGCAAGTATCAGGTGAGGGTTTAAAAAAAATCATTGCTTTGCTTTGTCAGATAGGAAAAAGCAAAGTATGAAAGGTAAGGTTTTCAACCCTAGTGTTGCACATACACACTATAATACTACTACCTTGGTCCCAGTGTTAATGAAAAAGAGCCTCTATCAGACTGAGGGTTCAAGGTAAAGCTCTTGTAAAACTGTATCCACTAGCTCTTTTCTATGAAATGCCTGATTCTGTCTGCAATAAAATGAATCAAATCACCATTTAGAAGGGTTACATAAACTACATAATATTTAGGAGAAACATACTATAAAATAAATTTTGCCAAAATCTTATGCTATTCCATCTTTTTATTTGCTCATGCATCGGGGCATCCACAATAGAATTAAGTGGCAATAACTTTTGAGTCAGGAAAACATGAAAGTAAGCACAGGGTCCAGAGTTCAATCCCCAGTACTGCAAAAAAAAAAAAAAAAAGGAGCCAGGTGTGGTGGCGCACACCTGTAATCCCAACACTCGGGAGGCTGAGGCAGGAGGATTGGTGCGAGTTCAAGACCAGCCTGGGCTATAAAAGTGAGCTCAAGGCCAGCCTGAACTGCATAGCGAGACCCTGCCTCAAAAAGACAAAAAAACATGAAAGTAAGTCAACTCTGCTCAATTCTATCACTTAAAAAACTCTCAGCAGTCCAGAATAAGACAGCACTGCTCCTATACCTCACATTGAAAGAAAAGGAAGAAATCAAGTAGAAAAGGAGAGAGCAGGAGCCGGCAGGATGGCTCAGCAGTCTAAAGTGCCTGCTTAGGAAAGCTTAGATGGCCGCAGGGACCAAGGTTCAATCCCCAGCACCATATGCTGCGCCAGCCCCGCCTTCAGGGCAGGCTGAGCAGGCCATAAAAAAAAAAAAAAAGGGAGAGTGCAACTCAGATGAGATTATGCTCTTTAAAAATTGTGCTTTCTGGGGTTCAAAGTTCCTGCTTAGGCAAGCACAGAGACCAGGTTTGAACCTTGGCACCACATGCTGAGCCAGCCCTACCACCAGGGTGGGCTGAATTGCCGCCACACACAAAAAATGTGCATTCTTCACCAGCTCAGGTGACTGAAGCAGGAGGAATGCAAATTCAAGGCTAGCTGGACAATTGACTCTGTCTCACAATAAAAATAAAAAAGCAGGGAATGTAGCCCAGTGCAAAGGCTCTGGGTTTAATCCTCATTACCATCGAAAAGGAAAGGAAAGATGAGAAAAGAAAAGCAAGCATTCTGTAAAATTACACAACACAAACAAGCTTTAAAACATCAGAAAGTATTTGAACTGAACACAAATGAGCATTACTCATGTAATGGAAAAAGAACCAGATATTATGACTCTGAGGAGGCCACTGAGAGTCAGAGCAAACCCTCTCTGACAGACGGCGCAATCGTGAGGAAACTAAAAACCTACTATCTTGGGGGGGGGGGGGGTTGGCTGGCTCAGGCTGCCTTAAGGGCGGGTCTGGTGCAGCACATGGTGCTGGGGATGGAACCAAGGTCCCCTGCACCTCACTGAGTTTGCCCAAGCATGCACTTTAGACAACTGAACTAACCTGTAAGCCCCCAAACTTACTATCTTTGGAAATTCTGTTTTGTCATTGCTCTGAATCACAGGACACGGAAAATAACTTAGCAACTTTTCTCAACTACCCCAATAAGTAACAGAGAAACTAATTCATTACATCAACATATGGCTTAAGGCATAATAGCTTAAATCTCTTGGAAGTAAGTAGGGAAAGATAAAACATTTACAAAAATTTCTAAGTAAGGCAAATAAGCAATGTTTATGTAGATTCTTAACTGCTTACCATCAATAGCTTAAAAAGTAATTGCTTTGATCTCTTAAAAACAATCTCAGAAAAAAAAAAAATCTCAGGTGAGGAGATAGCTCAGCAGCATAAGCACCTGCCTGGCAAGCAAAAGGTCACTGAGTTCAATCCCCAGTACCAAAAAAAAAGAAAGAAAGAAAGAAAGAAAGACACTTCTGATTTCAGGGACAAATCATTAGCATGGCTGAATTATCTTTTCTAAGATGAGTCAGTATTTCAGTATTTATTACCAATTCTAAGACCCTCTCTACATGATTAGTTCCCAGATCATTTAGCATTAATACAATTTGTATATTTAAACAAATGAAACCTATAAAGTAAAGCATTTTACATGTATTTTCACTCCTAATGATCTTGATAATCCACAAACACATCCCACTGACTTCAATAGTTCATGTTACAACTTTAACGTGCATGCATTAAGTTTCATAGGGAAGCAGTAACACTCATTAAAATATTATGAGTTAGGAAAGAGTGGTATAGAAAACCCAACTCTCAGATCTTAGGTAAGTATTCCTCCCATTTTTACTCTGGCTTCCCAAATATTCATAAACTGATAAATTCAAGTCAGTATTTAAAATCATACCAATTAGCTAACATACACTATTTACTACTAAGCAGCTATTACACTGTTTTTCATTTTCTAACTGGTTATGGTGACATATGGCAGAATCTAAGAGATTTAATACTATATTATAAATTAAAATGGGAAATACAGTAAATTCACTTCCCCAACACTCAAAAAGCTGAGGCAGTATGATTAACAGGAGTACAAGGCCAACTTGGGCTACATAATGCATTCAACTGTAGCCCCTATTTGGTCTCACTGAACAATACAGTGAGACCCTTTGTCAAAAACAACAGCAATCCAGTTTGCTTCATAAGGAAAACATAGGTAGTTAGAAGTAATTAGTGTACTGACAACTCAGCTCAGCAAAAACGACATATTTAGTAAGCAAAGCATGCAAAAAAAAATTGCAGATGAACATAAAATAAACCTACAACCTGTGCTGACACATTTGGACAGGTCAAACACACCCAACTGTGCCAGCCAGGACAACAAAGTACCTCTAGTTTTCTTGAGGTCCAGGGAAATTTCCTTAATGGTGAATTCAGTGTGAAATGGAGCAATCTGTTCTCGAAGAATCAAAAGGTGCTTAATTAAGAAAAGCTGTCCATCAATGTGAGTCTAAATTATAAAACAGAACAATGGTATCACAGATTAAATCAAAACAGCATATAAAACATGTATTAATAATCAGCATTAATCTACCTACACTTACTCTCCTGCTATGCAGTGAGCTCCCTCCCCCATATCACTCATGTTAAATGTTTAACTATTATTTGCTCTACTTAGAAAACCCAAAAAAGTACATCAGACAAAAATACTCTAGGAAGGAAAGTCAAATCTACTTTAACTTATTACAACGGTAGAAAAGATGCCACAATCTACAATAGAGCAGAAGGTACACAAAAGCTCTAAATAATGAACATAACCTTGCCCTCTTATGGCCTATTACTTCCTATTCAGAAAGACAGCATTCACTATTTGATCAAAGTGTGCTTTTGATAACCAGAACATCAGACAGGCTCCTATTTACACAAAACTACACAAGGAACCTCCAAATATAAAATGGTTTGAGAGTCACACTTTTGGGTTATAAACAGAGGGGGGTCAACCCACAGCACTGAGTACAGCATGTCTTCTGGCCTCTTGGAACCTATCATCTATGAGAGACATGACTGAAGCTTAGTTCTCCAACTAAGCAATCATAGTTTCTACAGCAGTCTGTATACTCACAAATGGAAAGCTACTACTTGCTTCTTCTTGTTGCTACTCAAGATTTTATCTTATTCTGAGAATATTTCTAATGAAATTTCTAAAACTTTATTTACTAATTTGGTACAGGGTCTTGCTATGCAGCTCAGACTTGTAGTGATCCTACTGTCTCAGCTTCCCCAACACTGGGATTACAGGTGTGTGCCACCATGCCCTGTTTCAGTGGCCAGTACGAAGGACTGAGGTACTGCACAGCATAAGGTACTGCAGATCAAATTTGGGGGTCCTTGCACTTGCCAGGTAGGTGCTTAGACTGTGAGCTAGCTCCCCAGCCCCCTTCATGAATTTTTTATATTACATTAGAAAAAGACAGTCATTCTTTAAGTATGCAATGTAAATTCTAAAGGGGTTTTTAAACAAAGGACCCCTCCCTAGTCTCTCTCTCCTTCTACTTCAAATAAACATCATCCAATTCAGTGGAAATTAAAATGCCTATTGCCTGCAGGTAGGGAGCTATACAAGTTATTTTCATCCAAAATTTTATTCCTGGAATAGAATAAAATGGCAATTGAACTACACATTCTAGAATAGAGGGCATCAAAAAAGCACAAAACACTACTCATATCTTAGTGCTTGCCCTATTTTTACGAGTAATTCTGATGTCAAAAATTGCATATAGATTTATTAAAGTTGTAACCTAGATTATATTATGCTAGTTTAGTAGACTAGCAGCTCAATTTAACTACATTAGGATAATTTCTTCTCTTAAACTAGAAAAGCACTATAAGACATTAAGTCATTTTCAGTAGTCCTTTTTACTCATTAGTCACTTTTTAAAAGTTCAAAGGCAAAAGTACCATGAACTCAGCCATGGAACTAAAACACTAGTGCTTACCAAACTAAACACTTCCACATGTATGCACAACACATCCCTTACATCATGTAGGAAACAGAATAAGATAAAAGAGATGGTCTACAGGTAATCAGGGCAGAGGACTCAATAATCAAAAGGCTTAAAATAGAATATGAAAGTACCTACGCATGTAAAACTTTTTAATTTTCACTGTCAAAAATCTTGAAAATAAAGAAATGTTTCGGGAATGGGGCAAAAGTCACACAAAGCTTTCATAGCCCCATATTTGCTTCAATGCCTTTTTTTCTTATCACATAAGTAGTACTGTGTACCTGACTTATATCCTTTTTTTATCTTACCAAAGTTTGCCGGGCGTGGTGGCGCATGCCTGTAATCCCAGCACTTGGGAGGCTGAGGCAGGAGGATCGGTGCGAGTTCGAGACCAGCCTGGGCTACAAAAGTGAGCTCAAGGCCAGCCTCAACTGCACAGAGAGACCCTGTCTCAAAAAGCAAAAAATAAAATAAAATAAAATAAAAATTATCTTATCAAAGTTAAATATTGTTTACTTTTAAAAATGTAGTAAGATATTCTACCATTTGGAATATACTCCCGATTTATTTCATCACTTCCTCCTATTATAAAAATTGCAAGAAAAAAAAAATTGCAAGAGGTCAAATTTGTCAATATATTTAAAACTTTAACCCACCTATACATAACTTTATTTTTTATCATCTTCTAGACTGTGTATCAAAATTTTATCTCTCTGTTCCATCAGTGGGAGGTCAGAAAGGTACAGCTCTTCTGGCAACAACAGGCTAAATTCTTCTACAGAAGACTTTTTATTTTATAAAGTATCTAAAGTCCTTAAGTTAGAAATCAATTTTATAAATCTAGAAGTCATACACTTTGAACAGACTGAGGAATAAAATTTTGGATGAAAATAACTTGTATAGCTCCCTATCTGCAGGCAATAGGCACTTTAAATGGGAATTAAGCCAAGCAACAATATTGACCATGCTCATTCAAAACAAAAAGAATCATAGGGGCATGGGAGAAGGTCACACCAGCAGCCTCCACTGGGTCTTATCCTGATTAAAATTTTTGAACCATGCAGTCATGGCAATTACATCTAGTCATACAATCTGAGAGCAACAACTGTTTCTTTTCAAAACAGACACATTGATTTAATCCAGATGAGGCCACGAAACTACTTAAAACAACCTTGTAGGGATGATTAAATTGCTACGTTTCCTTGAAAATGCTTTCTTTGCATTGCAGGGAAAGAGCAGTATCATTTCCTCAGTCAATAAGGCAATGACAAAGAACTTTAATACCATAAAATTTATTTTTGGTATTTTAGTAACCTGCCTTTCTCAGTGTAATTTCTTTTTTTTTGGCTTTTTGAGACAGGGTCTCACTGTGCAGTTCAGGCTGGCTTTGAGCTCACTTTTGTAGCCCAGGCTGGTCTCGAACTCGCAGCAATCCTCCTGCCTCAGCCTCCCAAGTGCTGGGATTACAGGCGTGCGCCACCACGCCCGGCTCTCAGTATAATTTCTTAAGGACTATAATGACATACTAGCTTCTCTCAAAGGGCCTCAAAATACAATTAGAAAAAAAAAAATCTTACTGCCAAGATGGTCTGACATTCTGTACCTATAAATACCTATAAATAAAGTACTATATTGTACACTATTATCATAAGTAATGAAATTTCACCTTGTTTTTGCTGATAGACTCTGATGCTCCAAGTAAGGACTGAATGCAGGCTGACAATGCTTCCTGTGATAATCCTTGGAACACAGCCCTCTGGTGGAATAAAAGAGAAACATCAACCTGTTCCATGTCAGAAAAACAAAAAGGAGCTAAACTGTGCAGGCAGATAAGAAGGCTTACTTGCCTTCACCATAGGATTACTGATTACTGTACCATCCTCCTGGAATTTTTTATTCCCCTCTGATCTTTCTAAATTGACACAAAAGTATATTCATGCCTGCAAAGTCATGTGTGCCCATTCAGTACACCTGCACCAGCACAGGGCCACCAGGCACACAGAGTTCTGACCTCATGGCGCACTCGCCCCAGTCTGGTTTAATGTTGTACAGCTGTGTTCAAAGTGCCAAAACTTTTGGACTTTTAAAAAAATAAAACTCTAAAACTGTAAAACTCTCATTAAATCCTTTTATAAAAATTTAACCCAGGTAATTAATGAGCATTTACTAAGGCACACTTTAAGGTTCATGTTTACAGCTCTTCATTCTGGTGTTATATAAAATAGCAAAAAATTAAAATAATATATTCAGTGATGGAGGGATTGACAAAATACTAGCAAATTATAAAATATTGTGCATGAAATGAAGAATGCTAAAGAAGTTAGCAAAATACAAGAAGCTATACATTTTAAGTAGCAGAAAATAAAATAAATAGAAAAAAATGTTACTAGCTTCTCTCAAAGGGCCTCAAAATACAATTAGGAAAAAAATTCTTATTGCCAATATGGCCTGACATTCTGTACCTATTGGAGATGGAACTGACATAGGTGGAAAAGAGCAAGACATTGGCTACCTGGCTGCAGTCCTGGCCCTGGTCTCCTGTTGACACTATTTTGTTTTTTGGACTGCTCTTCTCCATATCAGGGCTACTATCTGAAGGGGGATTACAGTCACATTCCACTGCACCACTGTCTCATCTAGGAAGGCTAATGATAGGCAGCTTAAACCAAGACTGTCTTTCTCACCAGCTCAGTCTTACAGGTTTTTCAGTGGATTTGACTTTTTTCACCTTTGCTCAGTTAAGACTAAAAAAGGATTACTGGTATTTACCAGAAATTTAGTTTACTTGTATTTTGTCAACCGTCTGTCACTGAATATATCATTTCAGTTTTTTCTCTGTTTTAAATAAAACCATAGGCTGGGTGTGGTGGCGTATGCCTATAATCCCAGCACCTGGAAGGCCGAGGCACATGGTAGTTCAAGACCAGCCTGGGCTACAAAAGTGAGCTCAAGGCCAGCCTGAGCTGCATAACGAGACCTTGTCTCAAAAAGATAGATAGATAGATAGACAGACAGAACGAACAAACCATAATAAAGAGCTACGTACATGAACCTTAAAGATAGCTAGGTTAAAAAAAATAATAAATAAATAAATAAATAAATAACAAGCCTGAGCACAAAACAAAAACAGACAGAATGCCCCTGTTCAGCCTACTTACTATTTTGCTAACATGCTGTTAAAGCTCCCTCTGAGGCTCCCTTCACTAAAGTCTATGGTAACAAAGGGTGCTATATAGAGCATGTCTCCTGCACAGTATCCTTGGGATTCTGGCTCCACTGCAGGGAATTTCTGACTCCTAGTATGCTACTATTTAACATACCTAATAGGGAACCTGCAAAGGAGGAAATGCAAAATGTCCAAACTTTCATCTCAAAGACAGCTCATGAACTCTGCAGACTAAATTAGAATAGTATGGACTTGACTGATACCTGCAACAACTGTAATCCGATTGGGTCCTAGGACTCTGCAGTATGGAATACTAGTATGGAGTCCAAGAGCACCCATACTCCTTTTGAATTATATTCTTTAAAAAGTGGTTGCTTTTATCCTTTAAAAAGTCATTACATGACTGCTATATTAAATCATTTCTCTCTGTATGTTCTCTGTACAGTTAGAAAAATTGCCTTAACTGGCCAAATTTTGTAACTTTGGTATGGAATGAAACAAGGAATGATAAATTTGTGGACAGATGGGCTATTACAGGGGGATGACAAGTGTATCACTAACCCAGAGTGTATCTCTTCTCTATGAACTAAGGCAGACAAATTAATCACTTATTTTAAGCTTACTTGTGGGCACACACTCCTCTGAGAAGCAATGAAAGCTCAAGTCCTTCTTAAAAAGGCACAATACAAACTATACACAGAATGTATCACATTTCAATGTGTCCAGAGATCCCCCCAATCTCTGTAATGGACTCCAAGAGTCTATAAAATGTTCAGTTTAGGAATCCTTCAAAAATTTGAGCTTCAAATTATCTCCACACCTAAAAACTAAGATTAAGCAAAATACTATATCAAAATCTTAAAATAAAACTTTAAAAATATTCCAAGGGAGAGAGTAAGCAATTCACACTAAAAATATAAGAATTTGTACATACATCTATGCATCTGTATAATTTAGAGAGACAGACAAGAGTTCTTCGAACTGTAGGGTACCACATTCCATGAAGATCTGCTGGAGAAATTGTGGTTTGCGGTCTAGGATTGAGGGATTCTGTTGAACCTAAAATCCAAATGAAAAAGACAGCACACTTTAGGCATGTGCATATCCATCTTAAAATAAATTACATGGTAACTATAAACTGTATTTACTCATTAACCATAATTAGCACACCAATTTTTTCTTGTCTTATCTTTAATCAAGAATACATCAGAGGGGCCACAAGATGGCTCAGTGGTCTAAAGCGCCTACCTAGGAAAGTTCAGGCAAACACTGGGACCACTCCTCGATCCCTGGCTCCACATGCTGTGCTACCCCACCCCAGGGCGGGCTGAGCCGGCCATAACACAAACAAATAAATGAGGTTTAAGAAAAATAAGATCAAATCTTTAAAAAAAAAAGAAAAGAATACATCAGAAAGCCAAGGTGATTTCAATACAAGTGAGAACATGTGTATGTACACTCCAGCCTTGTGTACAGTACAGGCTCAACCTAAACTGATTTTCTCAAACTAGGATCAACAATCTTTATGAAATAAACAGGGGAACACGCAGTCAGGACCCCTCCCTCCTGTCCTTCTCTCAGACAGGAGATTTCTTTCCCTCAATAAATATGTTCTGCTCATAACCTCCGTTTGTTCCTAAAATTCATTCTTCAGTTTTACAGAACACAAACTCGTCCCAGGTCAGATTGGGAGATCAGTTTTCCCTATATCATCTGGAGGTTCCCTATATCATTTGAAGAGATCAGTTTTTACACTGCATCATTTGGAGTTTCCCACTGAAATCATTGGACACTGGATGGAGGAGCGTCCACCTGCTCTATAAAGGGCCAGTCAAGGGAAGCCTGGGTAGAGGAATCAACAGAAAGCAGGTGAGGATGTCCAGAAAGATTTAAAGTGATTCTATCTACTCAAGATGAAAATGCCTGGTGTCTATTGAGGGCCTTTAGATAGGACCTCTGGAGAATATCTCTGCCTGCCGGTTCACAACTACAACTCCTTTTAGCCTGAAGAAGCCAGAGCAGTCATTGCCCATAGTGCCCTCATGGCAGTTCACTTCTTCAGAGGGTGGAATGTTGTAGGCAGCTGAATTAGACAGGAATATTATAGGCAATCTGGGCTAGGCCTTCGGCCTTCAAGGAGACAAGATGAAAGACAACGTGCCTTTACAGCTTTGCAAAAGACACTCTCCACTCTAAGAAGAAACAAATATAGCCACATATTTCCCTAGGGATGGGCATCAGGAATTGCTTCTTTTTTTTTTTCTTTCAGAAATGGGGGATCAAACTCAGAACCTTGTACTTGCCAGGCAGGTACTTGTGCCCATGAGCTATCTCCCATGCCCTAGGGATTGAAATTTTAAATAGTTATCAATCACCTTACAAGAGCCTAAATGAGTCACTAACCCAACCCTCAACAGAAAGAGACCTATTCCATATTCAAGCTGGCTTGCTACATGACTGGCTTCCCTATTTGGTTTTGGATTTATTCCTCCTTTGGTAGCAATGATGCTTGTAACCTCATTTGTTGACCATAATTTTGTCCCACCTCATGCTCACCTAAGTGAGTTCCCATGGTTTTCACATCAGACCCACCTCACTGCATCGCTTTCCTCTAAAAGTCTGTGGAAGAGATAGCTTCCAAGGGAACACTGACTTGGGACCCCACCTCCTGTCCCTCTCTCAGACAGGAGCTTTCTTTCCCTCAATAAATATGTTCTGCTTATATATATATATAAAAAAAGACAAAGACAAAGAAATGAATGGCATGTACATATTACAGATCCAAGGAAGCACAGCTGTATGTAGTCAGATGGAAACAAATGGGAGCCAGTAACAAGAAAACAAAGAGTGACAAGAAAACAAAGCAATCTTAAATGGGAAGATTAACCAAAGCTGACTTGCTACCTCCCATGCTGAGCTGTATCACTTCCAGACCTACTCAGCATATTCATTTAGTTCACAAGAGAACAGAGTGGCTCCCAAACCCCTGAACAGTCAAAAGACAGCCTCTGGTATGGGAAGAACAGCAGGAAGGCAATGTGCTAAGGGAAGGACCATCATTGCCATCCAGGACCAAATGGCAAAGTAACCACAAAAACAGACCTGGTATAAATCTCCGATACCAGAGGTAAAACTGAAGTATGGGTGAAGTGTTAAAGGACATTAAGAAACTTCATTAAACTCTTAGTGCAGTAACAGTTTGTAGTCACATAAGTTTTGTTTGTTTGTTTGTTTTGTTTTTGAAATTCTGAATTAGTCAAAGCTAAAATGTCAAAGATACCAATAATTTAAAATGGTTGGTTAGGGGCTGGGGAGATACCTCTGTGGCACAAGTGCCTGCCTGGCAAGTGCAAGGTCATGAGTTTAAACCCCGGTCCTGCAAAAATAAATAAATAAATAAACAGATAGATAAAATGGTTGGTTTAAAAAAAAGTGTAATTGTGTGTGCACATGTACAATCATTATGGTTTAGATCTACAATGTCTCCCCAAAAGTCTGGGTGCTGTAAAGAGAATGGATCATATAGGCACTATACTCATCAGGAGATTATCTACTGCTGAGTACATTAGGTGACTGTTGTCAGAAGTGTAACTGATCAGGAGAGGTGGAAACATGGGGTATGACCTGGAAAGCTCTCTCTCCTCAGCTCCTCCCTTCTGCTTCCCAGATGCCACACAATAGGGAGCTGTTTGCACCCTTGCACCAAGTCTCTGCCCTGAAGCACACCAACAGTAGACAAAAAACGAGATCCAAAGTAGACCTCTTCTCCTTTGAGCTGTAGGTGCTAGGAAGGCATTTTGTTCCAGCAATGAAACAGTGCCACTGCCTGTATGTAGTAGTATAATATACTGAAGTCCTGAATCTACATAGTTAGGCATAGAGGTTCATTTTTCTTTTTCTGCTTTTCACTTGTCTACATATTTTAAATTCCTTCAATAAAAAAAAAAAAACTAAAATGTATCTATGATATACTAGTAGTAAGTTACAAAACAAACAGCTCCTTTAAAAAAAGTTCTAGATTTGCAGGCTTAAAAGAAGACTTGAAGGTCATGTGACACAAACGTGAAGAGAAAGATATGAGGAAAATGCCATGAATTAGTGCTTTTATGTTAAGTTTCATAAGCTGTTTTATCAAAAGCAAAACCAATATTTAAGTGATTTTAAAATCTCTTCAATAAAACTTCACTTTAAGATCTAGTCTCTACATGTCTCTTAAAGAAAAATGTAAAACAAATTATATAAAAGAATATTTACATTAAGCATCTACAGTTTTGCTGAAGATTTTGCTATTTGCAGAATATCTCCTTGGAAATAAAAAACAAAGTACTCCCAACATTTAAGGAAAAAAAAAAAAAAAATGCTTGAAAGCTTTGAAGCGAGAAGTCAACTTGTCCTTCATGTTTTCACTGTCCTGTTAAACTGCTGAGAAAAGTTTACTTCTATAGAAAATCACCAGGCTTGGTCTCCCACTGCCCCTTTTGGAGAACAGAGCCACTTAGGGCAGGCTTCTGCCTGGCCCTGTGCTTTCTCCACCACCACCCTCCAGGCCTATCCTCCCCTCATTACAGAGAAAAGAAAGTCAATGCTTTTGATTTTTAAAGATTAGTAATTGGTCCCTTCAGAAGATGGCCCTTCCACCAGGGTTACCTCACTGACACCACAAACTCACACCCTATTAGAGGGTTCTCATTCTTTCATTTCCAAAATACCCATCTGGATTTGTGATATCTACTATTTAAAGCTGACTCAGATTCCTAGTTGTGCTACAAATCCAGGGATCTTGGGGAAGCTCAGGTTCTTTAAAACTCATGGGGAGCTGAGCTGTAGTATCTTTCACTTACAGCTGGGAGGAAGGAGATGCCTCACCTATTGTTATCTAGGTCGTCACCTATTGGTGATTCTTTTGGTTTTCTTGTTGTTTTTGAGATGGGGTCTCACTTTGTAGTCCAGGCTTGCCCTGAACTCTCTATGTAGTCCAGGCTGGCCTCAAACTCATAGCAATGTTCCTATCCCAGCCTCCAGACTGCAGGGAGTACAAATGTGCGCTACCACACTGACTTCCATGACTGATTTTTTTTTTAGGGAAGGGTCTATAGGGTATTGTTCACTTGTATTGATCCACCTGTTTACAGCCTCCCAAGAGCTGGGATTACAAGCTCGTGCCACCATGCTCAACTGCATTCTCAGCACACCCCGGGGACAGGGCTGGCACAGCAGGCCCGGGGACCAAACCCCAGTCCCTGCATCTGTACCTGCTTGCAGGTGCTTTAATTCACTGAGCTATTTGACCGGCCCTTCCATGAGTAATTCTCAAACAATCTGTTGTTTGTGAACCCCATGCTATCCTATGTATCTGACAAAAATGTTTTAGCTCCATCCCAGCCTTCAATGCATTTATAAAATATAAATCTGAATGCATAATCACCCTGATACAGCTCAAAATTCAAAGGCTATGAAATCACAACATGATGCATACTGCTATCTGGCTTGCCTCATTTGTGGCTTCCTCACATACACCCTGCCTCGGCTCAGACAAACAAAAGCCATAACATTTCCCAAGGCAACCATGCTCTTTGAGGATTCCCACACCTTTCTTACCTGCTTTTTTAGCTACCTAAAGCAATCTGGCTGCCTCTCACTCTCACATTCCAGCTTTCAGATGCCACCCTCACACGGACCCCAGCTCCCACACTCAGGGAGCCTTCCCTTCACAGCATTCACACCCTACAGGCTCTGCCATGGTCCAAGAGCACCCTGTGTTTCCTGTCAGCAACTCATTCACCACTCAGTCACACCAGAGGTTCCTCAGTATCCCCTTACATGTGGGCTGCTCCAAGGCAGAAGCTGTTCGCATGCCTGGACAAGTCCTTAATAAAGGTATGGACTAAATAAATAAGTGCTGAAGAAAAGACCTCATAACATACCAGATTTTGTTAGACTATTAGACTCTGCTTCTTCTAAGTGGACATCAGAAAATGAAGTTTCTGAAGGTAACTTCTTCTGGTCATCTTTTAAGCTCTGTGCAATTTGCTGCATAGAAAAATCAAAAGGAACATAGAAGTATAGTTTTCAGCAGTGTTTGGCAATATGAAATGGCTGAAAAGATGGTGGGAAATTCATATAAAATCAAAACATAATCCCACTTAAGGACTTACAAATTACAAAGGAGTAAATATGCTTTTCTAATCATCACCTTAACCATTTCTGGAACAAACTGACATTACATGTCTTTGAGGAAATTATAAAGTAAACATCTCACTGGGGGTGATGATGCACACCTGTAATCCCAGCACTCAGGAGGTTGAGCCAGCAGGAGGATCTATACAAGTTCAAGACCAGGCAGGGAGCTACAAAAGTGAGCACAAGCCCAACTGAACTGCATAATGTGACCCTATCTCAAAAAAAAAAAGTAAACATCAACCATCTAGTGGTTTTTTTTTTTTTTTTTTTTTTTTAAATCTAAGCAAGAGGAAACAATTAAATCTATAATAGGGTGACTTTTTTTTTTTTTGGTGGTACCAGGGATTGAACTCAGGACCTCGCACTTTCCAGGCAAGCACTTATTCTACTGAGCTATCTCCTTGGCCCCAGAGTGACATTTTTAATAAAGCTGGCCTGGTCTCTCCAAAAAGAAAACAAAGACAGGTGTAAGAGTCCCTCCTAGGTCAACGTTTTGATCTGAGAAGTCAGTATTTGTAATCCCAAAGTTATGTTACTGGAATCTCACCAAGGTAATTCCAATCTGCCACGTCCCATGCAACCCACAGCAAAAATAAAGACACTAAAACATATTTTATAATTATTGGGGAGCCAAGAAGCTCTAAGTCCAGCCACAAAGATGTTTCTCTAGAACAAAGAGAGCATCCTAGGGCCTCACCTGGTTTTATTTAGTGGAGAAGTGGCTGAAGGAGGAATGACTGAGAATTGTGGGAGGTAGATGAGTACTGTGAGCTGAGCTAGGTGGGGAGGGGCCTACATTTACCTCTGCCATATATAGAGGATATGCAGAGAGAGTAATCTGCATAATGCTATGCAGATAGTATCTAATGTTTTGGGTGCTTCAGCTTTGATGTGATCTTTCAAGCCCCAGGAAGTCACAGCTTCTGTCCCCAGGCTCATTCCCAGTTGCCAGCATGGAGCATTAGCTCTTTGTCCTGTCTTGGCCTGGCTCACATTAAAAAGCAGCAGGTGTAGGTTACCAGGGGAACAAATATGCCACTTTCAAAGACTATCACCAGCACCTCAGCTAGACCAATACACATTGCTTAAGGCAATTGAAAGGATAAACAAAAGTCCTAGTCAACTCAGTACATATCAATATAAGGAAACAGGGTCAGGCTCAGTTAAAATAGACAGTCGCTCTTCCTTCAAGGAGAGCTGGTCAGGTGGTCCTCCACAACAGGGAAAAAGGAGTCTCAGTGATCAGGGACATAAAAATTAAATTAACACAGTAAACTTGCATGGATTACACTTTTTAAAAGTGTGGTCCAGAAGTGTGATAATTAGATAATTAGAGTTACCTACTAAAGTATTTGCAGATATTAATGTTTGAAACTTGCTCTAACACAATTAATGGGAGAAGAAAGAATAAGGAGGTATAAGTAAACAAGAAGGGCCATGTTGAGGCTGAAGTAACTGTATGTAAGTATTCATTATACTAAACTTTTGCTTATATCCAAACATTTCCACTTAAAGAGCAGTAGGTTCTGGAGCTGAGCATGGTAGCACACACCTTTAATTTCAGCTACTCAGGAATCCAAGACAGAATCTCAAGTTCAAGGCTAGCTTGAGAAACACAGTTAAGACTCCATTTCAAAAAAGGTTGTAGGTACTTTCATTCTACCATCTGGGAGCTTTTTAACCTCTCTCCAAAATTTAAAAAACAAATGAAACAAAAAACCCACAAAGTTATGTGTGAAACTGAATAATCAGTAAGAAAACCCTTCAAAAAAGAAGCTGGACATCTGTACTATGTAATTTTCAGAAGATAGCCTCCAGGGTTCATACCATCAACTATGGTGGCTGCTGTGCTATCAACTCACACAGTTTTGTTTTCATTTAAGGGATTATCATTCTCCTCCTTTCCTTCCTTCCTTCCTTCCTTCCTTCCTTCCTTCCTTCCTTCCTTCCTTCCTTCCTTCCTTTCCTTCCTTTCTTTTCCTTTCTGTATTTGGTTGTTTCGAGCTCACTACACAACTCAGACTCCTGATGATTTTCCTGCCTTCAGCCTCCCCAGCACTGGGATTACAGGCATGCACCTGGGGGTGGGGGTGGGGGCAGCATATGGCACCAAGGATTAATGCATGGTCCCTGTGCTTGCCTACATTTGTCTAAACCAGCACTTTAGTCTGCTGAGCCATCTTGCTGGCCCCACTACTGGGGATTAAGCCCAAGGCCTCCACACTGATCTACACCGCAAGCCCTTTTCTATTTTGTGGTAGGATTTTGCCAAGTCACTAAATTCACTAAGCTCAAAGTTGCAGTTCTCTACTTCAGCCTATCCCAGAATGCCACCACACCCCACTTCAAGCTTTTCCTATCTGTTTACAAAGAAAAAAGAGAAGTGACACCATTAAGTGAATTTTAAAACTAAAAATGTATATATCCTTGCAAAGTCACAAGAACTAAATATAATGTTTTAAAACCTTAACTGAGAGACAGTAGGGCCAATGAGATGGTTTAGTGGTCTAAAGTGCCTGCTTAGGAAAGCTTAGGCAACTGCAGGGACCACGGTTTGATCCCCAGCACAACATGCTGTGCCAGCCCCAACCCCAGGGTAGGTGAGTCAGCCATTAAAAAAAAAAAAAACAAATTATTCAATATTTTTTAAAAATTGTATATACTATGGTTTTTATGACAAGCTCATTTTTATTCTACTTTTTGAGAAAGAATTAAAAAGAGAATTCCAGAGCTGGTCAAATATCTCAGCAGATTAAAGTGCCTGCAAGCAGGAGCAGGGTCTGGGGTTTGATCCTGAGATAACAACTGACACTGGGAGTGGTGGTGGTGTGTGCCTATAATCCCAGCTCTTGAGAGGCTATAAACATGCGGATTATTAATAGTCCAATCTAGTAGTGAGACTCTGAACATCCTGCAAACCCTTTCCTAAAATACAAAAAAAAAAAAAGTTTGTGTGATAAGGTAATATAAAGTTAAATGTAAAAAATTACTCTGTCCAACTTTCTGGGACCCTACTTTCTTATAAGACGGCAAGGAGTTTTGGTGTACTACTGATAAATCAAGAGACTGAGAGTTCCTAGAATAGACCTACAAAATAAATCAAAGTAAAAGTCAAAATGTTTCTAACTGTACAAAATAACTAAGGTGTTGCTATTCAACTGGAAATCATTGCTATAGTAGTCAAGACCACACAAAGAGTTATACATCACATGAAAACTAAACAATGCTCCTAGAAAGAATGTATGCTGAGTAATGGTCATGCTGTCCCTAAAGGTGCTGTTCTGTGTTAGATGACCAATTTGTTTGCCAAACAGGATGCAATTTCTAGCTTTAAAACCTCTATACTTCTAAGGCTCCTCAGCTGTGTCAGTATGGTCAAGCGGTCCAGGGACAGGTAATAAAAGACACATATTTAAATTTTAATTTTGGATTCTGGTCTGGGTTCTATGTTGAGAATCCATAACAGCTTGGAGCCCACCAAACAGCTCAATGGATTAAAGCACCTACGAGTGGGTGCAGGGGCTAAGGGGATTGATTCCCAGGCCCTTCCTGCCGGCTCCACCCCTGGGGCACACTGAAATGGCAACTGAGACTGGTCACGGTGGGATGTGCCTGTAATCTCAGCTCTTGGGAGGCTGTAAACAGGCAGATCACTATGAGTCCAATCTAGTAGTGAGTCCCTGAACACCCTGTAGACCCTTCCCTAAAAGAAATAAATTAAATAAATAAAAAGAAAATTCTTATTTTAGCTGGTATATTTCTACTCAAAGGTTGTACAGGAGCGAGAAGTAGATGAAATCTGCAGACCGTACCTCCATCATGACTAACTTATCAGGATACGCCAGGTCACCAGGGGCAGGTTTGTAGCCTTTGATGTCTGTCTGAATATAGATGTGGGTTCGATACACAAGCCGCTCTTGTACATCTTCCAACATCTGCTTTGCTCCAGCGGCAAACGCCCCTAGTTGTTCAGCTAGTAAAAAAAAAAAAACAGAAGCATCCATCATTTCAGACATGGGAAATTATCTTCTTATAAACAAGCAAAGGTATTACTTTAAACACCTTTGCTTCAGAGACTGTGATTATGTTCTATTTAAGAAAAGTTTCATAAATGTTTTCAGAGGCTGGGGATATAGTTCAGTGGTAAAGTTAATTGCCTAGCTTGTGTAAAGCCCCAGGGTTAATCCTCAGTATGGAAAAAGAAAAAAAGAAAAAGTCTTTCAATTTCAATTTAAAATCGGGAAATAAATTGGTCCTTGTATCTCCTTCCTAGGACTCTGTAAGATTATTTCTATTAAATACTGAATCTGCATTTTAAGAGTTTTATGCTCTATAAAAGTTATTTCACAATTCCAGACCAATCCTAAGAGATAATTAGGCAGCTTAATTTATTATCATCCCCCATTTTACATATAAATTGAGTCCTAAAGATATTAAATGGCTTGTTAACATTTTCACAAAGAAAAAAATATAAAAATTGAAATATGAGTTTCTACAGTACCTATTCATTTCTAAGATGCCACTTAGATATCAGCAATTCAGTAACATCTTTCTAAGGGACACAGGGTTGAAGACACTATATAATGTAAGGCACTCATATTTAAAGAGCACCTTATATTCAGAAACATCAATGAGAGAAAATGTACATCACAGAATATCTAAATATAGTATGAATATTTGAAGAGTAACACACCTGTAGTAGTGCCTAACAATGAAAACCAAGGTAAAAATAATAAATTCTGCCCACAAAATGATTACCTAAAAGTATTTTCCAACTTTTATAAGTAAATGTTTACAGTACATAATAATTATATTCAGCATGGGATTCTGATACCATCCAGAATGCACCCAATTTTGTATTTTTTTTTTTTGAAGGACCTAAATATATCAGTAGGAAAATTATATGTTCTATAACTGAAACAAATAATAAAGAACTGATCAGATAAAGTAGTTATTCCACAGAACTACTTTTATTTGCATATTTGATAAACGATCTACTATAACTATTAAATATGCTAAATAATTGCTGACTTTTAACCAAAACTATGCAATATATTCAATTACTTTGTGTATTCTAGGAACAGTCCCCTAGAAATGCCTAACCCAAAACTAAGAGCCAACTCTCTGGATTTTGGATGCCAAAATAAAGAGTACCTATTATATTATATTACTAATTTTTCCCAGACTTTAAAATTCTTTCTATACATCATTTGAACCATTAGTCAAAGAGTAAGTTGTCCCTGATTCAAAAATGAAGAAGACATTAGCCTAAGCTTCAAAAATATTAAATTTTTACTTAAAACGTTCTTTGAAATTAAGAAATACTAAGTATTTTAGTGAAGTATAAAAAGTATCTAATTTTTTTTTTCAAATTCACTGAGTCACAAATTTAAAGACCTTTTAAATGATTGTTACGTACCATTGTTCTGTACGTGATCTTCAAGCACTTCATTTTTAAGAATGCCACAAAGTTCAGATAGAGTCTCTAGGTGAATGACATGAATGATCAAGGGCCTGAAGACATCATACAATGACATACACAGTTTCTCCAAAAGCTCACTAAAATTAAAGAATACAATATGGTTACAGCAGAGATGTCAGAATTTCATCTTGTGTATTTTTATTCTTTTGATACAGGGTCTCACTATGCAGCTCATACTCTTAGTTATCTTCCTGTCTAGCCTCCCCAGTGATGGGAGTACAGGCATGTGCCACTATGCCCAGTTTCAGGGCCAGCATGGCATGCAAAACGAAGGGACTGAACTTGGGAACTTGTGCTTGTCAGGCAGACACTTAGACCACAGAACTTTCTCATCAGCCCAGAATTTCTCACACTTTAAAAATTTCCTTGAGAAGCCGGCAGGATGGCTCAGCGGTCTAAAGCGCCTGCAAGCGGCTGCAGGGACCGTGGATCGATCCCCTGCACCACATGCTGCGCCAGCCCTGCCTTCAGGGCAGGCTGAGCCGGCCGTAAAAATGAATAAGCAAACAAGCAAAAGTTCTGAAACAAGAAAAAAAAATAAAATAAAAATTAAAAATTAAAAAAAAATTTCCTTGCCAGGAGTGGTGGCTCACGCCTGTAATCCCAGCACTTGGGAGGCTGAGGCAGGAGGATCGCTGCGAGTTCGAGACCAGCCTGGGCTACAAAAGTGAGCTCAAGGCCAGCCTGAACTGCACAGTGAGACCCTGTCTCAAAAAGCAAAAAAAAAAAAAATTTCCTTGATTTCTTCTACCCAATAAAAATAGTAAGTACTAGGAAAGAGTATCTGGGAACAATGAGAAGTGAATGTCGGAAAGTAATTCTGTAAACTGCTTTTGCTTTAAAAGCTCAGAATGTGTAAGTAATCTGCAGCAATCTAAATTCTGTCACCAAGAATCAACCTATCACAACTTTTTGCATTTCAGCAATAATTCTGCACATGTCCTCTCAAAACTAAAATTATCTTTGACTATGTTTTATACTCTACGTCACTATGAATCAACTGGCATGTTTTCTCCCAGGAAAAATAGGTTCAAAATAAAACTGAAAGTACTCGGGGCCCAGCAGGATGGCTCAGTGGTCTAAAGCGCCTGCTTAGGAAAGCTTGGGCAGCTGCAGGGACCCCGGCACCACATGCTGTGCCAGCCCTGCCCTCAGGGCAGGTTGAGCTGGCCATAAAAATAAATAAACAAACAAACAAAAGTTCTGAAACAAGAAAAAAAAAAAAATTAAATTAAAAAAAAAAAAAAAAAAGAAAGTACTTTGGACATTTACCAAGTATTGTGAGAAATTTTAAATATTTACAAAGAGGGGCTGGGGAAATAGCTCTGTAGAGCAAGTACTTGCCTGGCAAGAGCAAGGACCTGAGTTTAGTCCCTGGCTCTGCAAAAAAAAAAAAAAGCTAGAAAGAAGAAAATTAGATTGTCTATAGCCTTCATACTGCCAATAGTACTCTTTGTATACAGCAGTCATCAAAAGTGATCACCCCAATGAAACCACAATATACAATTTAGCTCTAATTTACAAGACTCTTTTAAGAGCCTAAATGGCCAACATGAAGAAACCAAAAGTGACTAACAGGGCCTCTGAAAGACATTTTTCAAGAAAAAAATTATTAAGTTGTGTCCATATTTATAACTACCTTTCCTTAGTTAGAATCTTAAAATTTCTGAACAAAAAAAAAATACTATTCTTAGTAGAGGTAAGAATTATAGTTCTCAAGACATGGTTCCTTAAGTAGAATTACATATATATACATATATATACTTACATACAGAATTACTGCCATTTCAAAATATCTTCATTATATTACAAACAACGTGAAAGCACATTGGCCTTTAAGATGCATGCTTTAATATTCACTATCCTAACCAACAACATTCTGTTCACATATGCAGAAAAGCCAAAGCACGGCGCTTGGTTATAGAATACTCCTGTAACATACTGCACCATTATGGCCATTAGCAAATTATATCTCATCAACAGAAGATAGGCTCCAGGTGCCACCTACTCTAATTTTGGTGTCAGCTTTGTGAAAAATTCATTATAAAGTTGGTGCTCATCCTGGCACACATGGACCATGAAGGCACAGCCACTGCGAACCTGTGGTAAACAGACACATACCTGTAGTTAAACACAGTGCTTATAAAATAAAGCCTACATTTTATTTGCAAAAAAAAAGCATATGTATTTATAAAACAACTTATCAAAGAATAGAAAATACTTCATTTTCCGTGACTTAATACTTATTGCAATTACAGATAACTTTTATTTATTGTTAATGCTTTATTTTCTAAAGTTTGTTTTATTTTTAAGAGAAAAAAAGAATAAAAATGATAGTTTCAAAACAAGGTAATAAGAGATTAATAGTGTTTAATATATTGCATATTGCTATCTTCAAAGTATCTGCTTAGATTACAAGATACAATCATGAAAAATTGACCAAACAATATAAGCACAAACTTTTTTTCAGTAGTATAACTATTTTGTGTGTGTGTGTGTGTGTATGCATGTGCACACACCTGTGAGTGTATTTTCTTTTCCTATTCCCTTCTTTCTTTTCTACATTTTCCTTCATCCCATTTTCTCTTGCCTTTGAACAGTTTCTTCCCATTTCACAATATCCATTGTACATTTTGGATCTTATTTACTCACTCAGCTTCTCACACTAGGAAGACTATGTTCTAAACTCTTAAATAATGATCAAAAATTACTTATCTGGTTGAAAAGGAGTGTATTACAGCCTGGGCTATAAAGTTAGCTCAAGGCCAGCCTAAACTGCATAAGGAGACCCTGTCTCAAAAAGGAACAAAAAAAGGAAGAAAAGGAGTGTAAACAAGAACCTTTACATTTTCCCCCTATGGTATGAATTGAAACCACACTAAACTCAACTGTCAACTCAAATCCACAAACTGAAACTTCATCTTTTAAGAAATACTATTTGTGAATGTTCTTACCTGAAAAATAAAGTGAGAACTGTTTTGCAAAGTTGAACAAGACTAACAGATTAAGATTTGTCATAATGAAAACAAACAGTTCATTGATATGGGAACTGAACCACAAAAACTTGCTAAGTCATGTCTGTCTGAAACCCTGTTCTCCCAAGTAAGTTGTACACTACAATAAGACATTGAGGACAAAACCAGATTTGAAGAAATAGAACTATAGCTCCAAAGGTTTAACCCTGAACCAAAACAGGTACAAACTTACCAAGGCACAATGGTCTCGATTATTTTGGCTGGTTAACTCTGTGACAGTACAGGCAATACTAGGGCCCAAAAGGAGCTCCCGTTGGAAAAGGTAACATTGATGGATATCATTGAGTAGTTGCTGGTATCTAATAGAAAGGCAAATAAAAACAGGCTGTGATAAGAACTTTTGATTTCAGATATGTAAATTAAACCTGATCCTAAATCCCAGAATAGATTGTCAAACCTATAATATTGTAACAGTTACCTCTCATTTGCCCAGATTAAATGTTCAATAGTAAGATATAAAACAAAACCCAGGAACTGGGGGTGTGGCTCAGCAGTAGAACTCCTGCTTTGTGTACACAAGGCCCTGGGTTTGTTCCCCAGGACCACAAGAAATAAAACCCATAATGAGGTGATGCCATAAGTTCTACCTCTTAAAGAAAGATTTCTCTTCTAAGAATAGAGACCTCATGTCTGTGCAGATGAAAAGGAAATCCGGCTGTGGGAGAACTCTGACATGTATATTTGCTAAGTCAAAGCTGAGACCTTGCTCTCCAAAATAAGTTAAGAACAAGTTGGACACCTGGTGGGGTCGGCAATCTCAGATGCTTGTGCATCTGAGGCAGCAAGGTCATAAATCTGAGGTCAGCCTGGGCAACTCAGTGAGCTGCCATTTCAAACTAAAGAAAGATGGAGGACACAGTGTGGTTCTCTCCGGTTTAAGCTCTACTACTACAACCAAAACAAAAAAGAACAAGCTTAGAGGTAATTCTTCAGAAAAGATGAGAAGAATTAAAAATAGCACTATGAGAAGGTAATATAGAAATTAAAAAGCTAGATACTCACTCAGGTATCTTTTCAGATCGTTCTTCTATTTGTTCAATAAGGGTCTAAAGAATAAAGAAAATCACAGTACATTAAAACGCCAAATGTATTAGACTTTCCATTATTTTTATAATAGTATCACATGCTCACTTAAAAACTATAAATATAAAAAAATAAAAATCAATTTTAATACTAAAAAAATTACATATAATATTTCAGTACATTTACTTCAGTTTTCTTTTCCCACAGTTATCAAAGCTTTCTTCTTAAACAAAACCGAAATTATACTACATGTTCACCTATATAGTCTGCTTTTAAATATTAATATTATATAGTCAGGCATGGTGGCACATGCCTACAGCACCAGCACTCAGGAGGCTGGGGCAGGAAAACTGCTACAAATTCAAGTCCAGCCTGGGCTACATAGTGAGGTCAAGATCAGCCTGAACAAAAAACAAAACAAAAAGCTAAATAGAAAGACCCTATTATTTCATACTTTCCTATTAAATAATTTTCAATACATGAAAATGTATAGAAAGCCTCATTATAATTGTAACATTTCATTTGTTTTTTGGGGGACAGGGTCTTGCTATGCTGTTCTGGCTGACCTTGAACTTACTGTGAAGCCCAGGCTGGCCTCAAGCTCCTGACAATCCTGCCTCAGCCTCCTGAATGCTGGGATTACAGGTGTGCACCAACATCAGCAGCAGAAAAAAAAAAAACTAGTAAACATTTAATCAATCTCATTATAGTTCTTTTAAAACAGTGGTTCTCAACCTTTCTAATGCCATGACCCCGCAATACAGTTCCTCATGTCACAGTGACCCCAAACCAAAAAATAATTTTGGAGGCTACTTCAAAACTGTAATTTTGCTACAGTTATGATTCAGAATGGCTTTAGGCGACCCGTGTTTTGGTCGTTTGACCCTCACCGGGGTTGAGACTCACAGGTTGAGAACTGCTGTTTTAAAAGATTACATGAGCCAGGCATGGTGGTGCATGCCTATGATCCCAGCACTCTAGAGGCTGAGGCAGGAAAACTGCCATGAATTTGAGGCCAAACTGGGCTACACACTCAGTTCAAGGCTAGCCTGAACTACACAGTAGTGCTCTGTCTCAAAGAAACAACAAAATTAATGAAAATAACAAAAAAATGGGCCAGAGATAGCTCAGGGGTCTAAAGCACCTGCTTAGTCAAGCTGAGACAACCACAGGGACTGAGTCAATCCCTGGCACCGCATGCTATGCCAGCCCGACCCCCAGGGCAGTATATAATAATATAAATATAACATATTTAATAAATAGTATATTATATAATAATATAATATATTATAAATATATAATATAAATATACAATATAAAGTTTTTTAAAAAATAAGTTTTAAAAGAAAATAACAAGAAATAAAATATGTGAATGCTACATATCATCCTATTAATCATTCTCCTACTATTAGATATTTAAATTATTTCCAAAGAATCATAACCCAATGGTGAGGAGCTCAGAGGGAAGCCAGGAGTTGCAGTGTCTACTACTTCACAGCTATCTGGGTGTGCACAGGCCATAGGGTTGACTTCTCTGAGACTCTACTTCCTATCACTTAAGCTGGCATTATGAGAGCACCAACACAATGGCACAAGAGTACTCATATAGACTTCTAAGCTAGTAGCAAAAACTTATAGAAAGGAATCACTCACATCAACAATATTTCCTGTCTCAACCAACCCTCAAGAGTCGGGCGTGGTGGATCACACCTGTAATCCCAGCACTCGGGGAGGCTGAGGCAGGAGGATCGGTGTGAGTTCGAGACCAGCTTGGGCTACAAAAGTGAGCTCAAGGCCAGCCCAACTGCATAGCAAGACCCTGTCTAAAAAAAAAAAAAAAGAGAGAGAGAACTGACAAAGCCATATGTCAGCCATATTTACATATTTCCAAATGACAAAATAATGTCTAACCTTTGTTTCTTTTGTAACAGATCTCCCCATGTAATCTGGGCCAGCCCTAAACTCACTCTGTAGTCCAAGATGCCCTCTAACTCAGCCACTCCTACCCTAAAATCCTAAGCATTAAGATTACAAACATTTGCCCCATTGCCTAACCTTAACTTGCATGTATTTCTACATTTTCTGAGTAACTTGGTTATTTTATATTAAATGCTGATCTTGTATTGATGTATAGGCATCTATGGTTTATTATGATTACTTTTTAATCTGGTAAAAAGATTCCAATTTTATGTCACATTTTTGTTATTTACAATCCAAAAATTTACATCATTTTGTTTACAGTAATTTTTCCAGCTTTCTAAGGGACCTGCTTATCATTTCATATTTTATTCACTTACAATATCTCTGATATTAAGTAAAATGAAACTCTTTTCTCTTTGTCTCAAATACTCAGCAAATTTATCCAATATTGTTATAGAAAACTTCAGCCCTACTCTTTTGATTTGGAATGTTTCTTTAAATGTTAAGTTCTAGGGCCAGAGAGATAGCTCAGTGGACCAAGCACTTGCTTTGGTAAGCACAGGAACCAAGGCTTAATCGCTGGTCCCACATGCTGTGCCAGCTCCCATGCTCATCCCCCATCAGTCAATTACTAAATCAACACTGTATCTTTTAAAAATTTCTACAGTTTTGTTTATTTATCAAATAAAGTTCAAGATCACATAAAAGTAAATCCTACTGGTTTTCTGCTGGAAATACAACCCAATGTACTCCCTAGTGTAAAGTTCACTGGGAAGAACTGACATTTTCAAAATTAATTCTGTCTGGCCAAATAGCTCAGCATGCCAGGCGTGGTGTTGCACACCTGTAATCCCAGCACTTGGGAGGCTGAGGCAGGAGGATCAGTGTGAGCTGGGGACCAGCCTGGGCTACAAAAGTGAGCTCAATGCCAGCCTGAACTGCATAATGAGACCCTGTCTCAAAAAGACAAAGAAAAAAAAAATAGCTCCGTGGATTAAAGTGCCTGCTTAGGCAGAAGCAGGGACCAAGTTCCATCCCTGGCAAGCGGTGTGCCAGCCCTGCCTTCAGGGCGCACTGAGACAGTGATTGAGACTGGGCATGGTGGTGCACTCCTGTAATCTCAGTGCATGGAAGGCTGAAAACAGGATTATTATGAGTGGGATCTGTGTAGTGAGACCTTACAGACCCTGTACAAAATATAAAAAATAATAAATAAATAAATAAAAATTAAGTACCCTAACCACAAACAAGATATTTTTCCCATTTATACAATCTTTCATGAATTCCTGTCTAGTTTTGATATTTTCTCCATCTTCACAGCTCTAATTATTGCTAGGTAAGCATTTCATGCTTTCTATTACTAGCATAGGCAGGACCACACTGCACAAACTAACCAGGCAGTTCTCGTGTGCATAAAGACCACTGGGAAGTATAATAATCACTTTATAATTGCCCTTCAGAATAAGCCTCTTATCTATACCTTTATTCTTCTAATCAAATTATTATCAGTGGCATTTGGCTAATAAGCAAAAGCAATCAACTAGGCACAATCTAAATAAATCTTACACCATCAGGACGGTGGCCCCACCCCCGAGGCCCAGGTTGGCAAGTAAAGCAAGATTTCATTTCCAAAGTGGAAAGCCCATCACACCAGGCTGTGATTTTCCCCAGCACTCCACAGGCCTGTGTGAATCTACCATTTCCCTGTAGCTCACAGAAAGCACCCATGAGTGCAATACTTAAAGATAAGATTAAGGAAAACAAGGTTTTCACTTAATTCCCCTTGCAGTGTAGTAAAATGTCTTAAAATAGAGAACGAAGAAAATGATCAGACTTTTTCAGAGAAACCAGTTATCTTCAACAGAAAAAAACTGCCAAGTGCCGGGCGTGGTGGCACACGCCTGTAATCCCAGCACTCGGGAGGCTGAGGCAGGAGGATCAGTGTGAGTTCAAGACCAGCCTGGGCTACAAAAGTGAGCTCAAGGCCAGCCTGAACTGCACAGTGAGACCCTGTCTCAAGAAGACCAAAAAAAAAAAAAAAACTGCCGAGTTTCAAGTTAGTTTTAAACACATAGATAGTGAAGCTGAAGAACAGACATACTTGTAAAGTACTTGCAAGAATACCAGTGTGGGACCAGGAAAATAACTCAGCAGAATAAGTGCTTGCCTGGTGAGCACAAGGGCCTGAGTTCAATCCCCAGTCCCGCAAAAAGAAAAAGAAAAAAAATAAAACGAATACCAATGTGTGTGCATCTAAGTCACTTGGTACTGTGCCATATAGTGTTCTCCAAAATGATTTTGTGCATGAGAATCTTAAGCATTAAAGGAAGAAAAAGCTAGGCTGGCAAGATAGCTCAGTGGTCTAAAGCACCTGCTTAGGCAAGCTTAGGCAAGTGTGCAGGGACCTTGATTCAATCCCCAGCACCACATGCTGTGCCAGCCACACCCTAGGGCAGGCTGAGCTGGCCACAACATAAAGAAAGCAAATTTGGTGAAGCAGGTTCTGGAGAAGGAAGATGTCCTCTAGAGGCTAAAACTAGTCAAAATGTATAGATCAAAGAATGACCTGGCCCAGTTACAGCTGTTGATACAGAAGTGGAGAAGCTGTAGCCAGTGGCTGCTTTATGAGTTGTAGTCAGTTGTGTCTGCAGAGAACAAGAAGGTAACCCTTACTGAACTAATATGGCTAGACAATAAAGTGCTATGCTACAACAGAAGTGAGGAAGAATTTATGGGTGTATAATTCATAATGTTTATTCTCTTTATTTTTCTCTTTTTTTAAGTTTTTTCCAGCAATAAGAGATCAAAGCTAGGCCCTCATGTACACTCTACCACTAGGCTATACTCTGGTTCCTCTCCAGCAAATCTTTCTTTTTTTGTTTTTCTTTTTTGAGACAGGGTCTCACTATGCAGTTCAGGCTGGCCTTGAGCTCATTTTTGTAGGCCAGGCTGGTCTGGAACTTGCACCAATCTTCCTGCCTCAGCTGGGATTACAGGCATGTACCGCCACGCCTGGCTCCAGTAAATCTTTGACAATGGTGACTTAATGAAAAAATACTTAGACATTTTAAAGGGAAGATGCTGGCCATTAGGCAGTGGTGGCACAGGTGCCATAGCAGTCTGCTTATATCATTTGCTGTCAGTGAAAAAAGGTCCACCATCTGTGTACTAGGGTTCAGTGTAACATGTCTCAAACGTCACTTTAGGGCCCTCTGAGACATGAATTAAGTCCTAAAATGAAATATAGCATTTTGAATAGATTTACCAAAGAAAATACAACATGAAAGAGAAGTTAAAAGGTGGATTCAGTGGCATTTGCCTTGATGTAATTCCAGAAGTATGGGAGCTCACACACAAAGATGAAAACTTGAGCCCTGCCTGGGCAACTTAGCAAGACTCCCACAGCTACCCTGAAAAAAAGGTTAGGATTATAGCAAAAACCCTAGGGTCAATCTCTATAAATGAATGGGCTGGGGACATAGTTCTAGGTCAATGGTTCTCAACCTTTCTAATGCCATGACCCTGCAATACAGTTCCTCATGTTGCAGTTACCCCAAACAAAAAAATAATTTTGGTGGCTACTTCAAAACTGTAATTTTGTTACAGTTACGATTTCTGATGGCTTTAGGTGACCCCTGTGTTTTGGTCATTTGACCCCCGCCGTGGTCACGACCCATAGGATGAGAACCACTGTTCTACATGAAGGCCTCATTCTGCACATGCACAAATACCAATTTACAGCATGTTTTTAAAAAACTTGTGGACTGTCCTGGGAACTAGGTTGAATACATTCTTTTGGTTTCTTGTGGCAAAAAATCTTATTTTCAGTGTTGGTCTAAAAGTTCTCATCTAAGTTTGTGAACCTTGTTCCACTCATTTAGTGCCTGTTGTCATCTGCTGATCTCATATAATTAAACATGTCCAAAATAAAAAAAAATTTCAAAAAACTTACACCACCCATTAACCATTATTTGTCTATTATTTTCTATAAAGTTTCTTCTACACCCAAACCAAAAACAAAACAAAACAAACAAACAAAAAAAAAAACATTCCTTCCCAAGCAGCTGACTTTGTAAACAGAAGCAAGGAAGTAAAAGAGTCAGAAAAGGTAGATTACCCTTTCTCATAACCTCAGTGAATAGAAAGAATACCCATGCAACAGCTCCAATTATTTGTATTTCATGTATGTTATTAAATATATCAGATTTTTCCTGTCTCCATTTTCACTCTCCAATCAACATGAACATACACTGTGCATTCCTTTATGTACCAAACACTACTAAATATAGCATATAAGATGCATAGCCAACATCATGGAATAAACTACCAATGCCTTAATTCAATCTGTTTTTACCTGGATCACCATAAAGTATTCTTGTTAGCAAGCCTATCTCAAATTTCTTTATCACAACCCATTTTTACACTGCAACTTTCACTTATTAAATGATCAGTGTGACCAAAACACTCTCTTCACTGTTTCTCTACTTTTCCTGAATTAATGACATAAAGTTCCCTGTGAGATGGTCTTTTGCCATCTTTCCTGTGTTCTTTCCCATCACACTCCATCAATATTTCACAACCTTTGTTTGTTTATTCAGTCATTTTTTTTTTTATGGCCGGCTCAGCCCACCCCGAGGGCAGGGCTGGCACAGCATGTGGTGCCGGGGATCAAACCACGGTCCCTGAAGCCGCCCAAGCTTTCCCAAGCAGGCGCTTTAGACCACTGAGCCATCCCGCCAGGCCCCTCCATCAATATTTAATTGGTTGCACTATTTGGTGGATTCTTTCTGTTCTCATTTATTGAGTTCGAGTTGTTTTGGTTTCTCTCTAAAATTTTTTTTTAGTATACCTGGTAGGGTTGGCTTTGATATCATAAAATTCTTTAGTTGTTCCTTATCATGGAAGTATTTCATTTCTCCCTCATACTTGAAGGAGTTTTGCTGGGTACACCCCATCAGTATTTTATGTTCCTAAAACAAATTACATAGTCCTTCCAAAATGCATTTCTTTTTAGGGCACTACAACCTTAAATACAATGCTGTTCTCTCTGTATAAAATATCAGCCCCCTCAATTACACTGCAAATCTGAACTTTATGAAATATATCTTTGAGGGATTTTGGGTTAGCTCAGTAGTTTAAGTGCCTGCATGGGCAATCCCAGGAAGGCACAGGGGACGGCAGTTTGATCCCCATACCCACCCTTAAGGCCAAAAAAACAAACAAACAAAACACATCTTTATCTGGGGGCTGGAGAGATAGCTCCATAATACAAATGCCTGCCTGGCAAGTACAAGGTTGTGAGTTCGAACCTCAGTCCCACACAAAAACAATCTTTATCTAAAACCTTCCCTGAGCATCACAGGAAATAGCATTTCCCCCTCTGCAAACTTGAGCCCCTAAGACATTTCTCTAAGATACACAGCTGAAAAGAAAAGGACAATCTCTCATTCATATTCATTTTCCTGGAGTAAACAAAGTACTTCAAATTGGATACTTACATAAATTTCTAACCATATCCCCCTATTTTTATCAACAGACTTACTCTGACTTTGGGGGCTGCAGCTCGAAACTTTACATAAAATAAAGTGAAGGAACTGTCTGGATTAGGTACAGATGAAGGGTCCTAAAGGGACACAGAAGAGACAGGGAAGGAACATAATTAGCAAACAAAAAATCAATTAGAAAATCTAACACTAGCACTGTGTCTGACTGTGGCTTGGCCTTCATACAAGCCAAAGCTTAGAAAAAAAAAAATCTCCAAGAGATTACATATTATTATTGCTACAAACAATAAACAATTAAATGGGACTATTGCCGGGCGTGGTGGCTCACGCCTGTAATCCCAGCACTTGGGAGGCTGAGGCAGGAGGACTGGTGTGAGTTCAAGACCAGCCTGGGCTACAAAAGTGAGCTCAAGGCCAGCCTGAACTGCATAGCAAGACCCTGTCTCAAAAAGACAAAAAAAAAAAGGGACTATCATTTCTCATCCATCAATATAGTTAAAATTTATCCTGTATTATGTGAAACTGACAGGACACAGACCTGAATACAGACTCACACTGACACTTTCTGGGTATAAGCTTATTTACCCTCTCAGAGATTCAGTGGATCCATAAAATTACCATGACATACATTTAGCAAGATTTTATAAAGCTCAGTGGTAAAATACTAGCATAGAAGATACCTCTATTCTGTAACTATTCATTTCCTAAAGTTATTGAAAATTCTGAAAATATTAAAGTACACTGTCTACATTTTATGTCATTGAGAAGCAACATCAACAGTAAAATGCAATTCAAAAAATCACTGGCTTTGAGTCAAAGTTTAAGAAGACATTCCATGTTTTTTAGAAAGTGGAAAAAAAGGGAATGGGGAGATAGCTCCGTGGCACAAGTGCCAGCCTGGCAAGTGCAAGGTCGTGAGTTTGAACCCCAGTCCCACTAAACAAAAAAAAGAAAGTGTAAAAAACACAAAATAGTCTTTTTGGTTCTATTTTCTTACCAAATACACTCAATGACCATCCTAGCTAGCGCTACTCTTAGTTTCTAATCTAACACCCTCTTAATTTTCCATATAGCCATCTATTGCAATCTGTAACTATTTCATTTTCTTTTCTTTTTTGCAGTACCAAAGATTGAACTCAGGACCCTGTGCTTGCCAGGCAGGTACTTATTCTACTGAGCTATCTTCCTAATCCTTTTTGTTCTTTCTTTTTTTCATGTGTTTAGTGTAGGGTTTCACCACACAAATCAAACTAGTAGTGATCTTCTTGTTTTCAGCCTGGGACTCATTTCTTTCTGTATTCATGGTTTCTCTCAAATATAATAAGCTCCATATGGTGGAGACCTTGCTAGCTCCAATAAAAAATGTTTGCTAAACATAAAAACTACCAAAAAAAAAAAGCAAAGAATATTTACTTTGGGAGTGAATATAACTGAGAGGCAGAGCCCTTCTCTTGGATGTACACCACCTTGGGTTCAATCCTCAACACCACAAAAAATAAATAAATAAAAAACAATCTATCACTCAGCCTGAACCATTTTATTATTTTGGTATTTTCCTTCCAATACTCATAAAATAGAAATGCCTGAAGTGATGTATAATTCTCTCTCTCTCTCTCTCTCTCTCTCTCTCTCTCTCTCTCCCCCTTGCTCTCTCTCCCAGCTTCTTAGTGTTAGTGTGTTTAGTGTGTTCTGGCTGGCCTTGAACTATACAGCCCAAGCTGGCCTCAAACCCAGTGTTGCTAGCTCAGCCTCCCCAGTGCTGAGATTACAAACATGCCACCATGCCTGGCTCATTTTATTGCTTATCATATAATACCGGAAACTTCTCATGCTGTTAAATATTATATGAAAATAAGACTGTAGCTCTTTCCTCAGCTGCCACTAAGGACTTGGTTCTTCCAAGGGAGCTAAGGCCACATTGGGGTGAGGCCTTCCCTTCTTCTGGCGACTAGCACTGCACCCGGCAGTCCAAGTCATGGCCTCCATCTCTGAGCCTGCCTGTATCTACTCCACCCACATCCTGCATGAGGAGGTAAGAGGCAACTGTGGCAGAGGATAAGATCAATGCCCTCATTAAAGAGGCAGAAGTCAATATTGAACCTTTTTGGCCTGGCTTGTTTGTAAAGGCCCTGGCTAATGTCAACATTGGGAGCCTCATCTGCAAAATAGGGGCTGGAGGCCCTGCTCCCACAGCAGGTGCTGCACCTGAAGGTGGTCCTGCCCCCTCCACCGCTGCTGCCCCAGCTGAGGAGAAGGTGGAAGCAAAGAAAGAAAAATCGGAGGAATCTGAGGATGACATGGGCTTTGATCTTTTCCACTAAACCTCATTTTGTAACATGTTCAATAAAAAATGAACAGCTAAAAAATAAATTAAAAAATAAGATTGTAATGGACCTTGATAACAAGGACACTTTCCCTATTAAAAATAAAACTGTACTACATATTCATATTTAATAAAAAGTAAAACTTTAGGAGAATTACAAAGTATTAATTTTAGGTAAAGATTATAGACAATAGTGATATAAAAATAAAGCTGTTAGCAGGGCATGGTGGCACACGCCTGTAACCCCAGTACTTGGGAGGCTGAGGCAGGAGGATCAGTGTGAGTTAGAGACCAGCCTGGCTACAAAAGTGAGTTTAAGGCCAACTTGAACTGCACAGTGAGACACTGTCTCAAAAAAAGACAAAAAGAAAGAAAGAAAGAAAGAAAGAAAGAAAGCTGTTATTGAGATCAGTTAACTCACCCTTTTCAGTAACTGATTTGTGAGTGTCTGTAATATGTTCACAGTATATGTCTTCATGAGGTGCAGTGCTTTAGAAAGACACTGTTTAAACTTCAGTAAGTATACAGGATAGTCTTTAAAATTAGGCTATAAAATAAACAGAAAGATTTTCAGAGAAGAAGCAAATATTAACAAAAAGCTACATTTTAATAAAACCAAAGATGTCCTTTAGGTAAAGCAATATATGAAGTTCAAACACTGAAAAGAGTTTTATGTGAATTATGTGCTCCATGAACACACAGTGAAATCCCCTGTGCCTGGCACAAAACAGAGATTCAGTGTCTGCAGTTGTAATTACTTCATGGACTTTGAAGCTAACACATAAAGTACAACAAGATAAAGAACAGAGAAATCCTCAGAAAGAGTCATTAAACCAAAGGGTTTTAGCCAGAGTGGTGGCAAACGCCTATAAGCCCAGCAGTCTGGGAAGCTAAACCTGGCATCACCAAATTCAAGCCCAGGGTAAGCAACTTAGTGAGACCATCTCAAAATAAAAATAAAAATAAAATAAAACAAAACAAGTGCTTGGGATATAGCTCAGTGCAAAGCACCTAGGCTAAATCCCTAGGGTAAGACAGACAAAGAGGCAGGAAGATAGATACAGAGATAGTGAGACACAGACAGAAACAGAGACTGGCCCATCCATCCCGCCAGAGTGCTTGTTGCTTTAGTTCCCCCCAAGTAACATTTTCTAATTCCAAGGACCATCAGCAACTTAAAATATGATTCATCTTTTTTAGCAGAATAAAGCTGAGTCAACCTGAAGCAATTCCACTCTGGGACAGCCTCAGAAGCAAAAGTACTGTACTTTTATACTGCTACCAATAATAAAGAATTTACTAGGTTTCCTTCAACATTTTATAAATATGTATAGTCATTTCTATTTTTATAAAATAGAAATGTTTTATGTGTAGGACTGGTTAGCCCAAGAATATAAAATCTATGGATGTTCAAGTTCCTTATATAAAATGGAAGTGTTTTCACATAATCTACATCCATCCTCTCATACACTTTAATTCATCTCTAGATTACTTACAAAACCCAATACAATGTGAATGCTATGTAATAGTTGCAACATTATGGTTTAAAGAGTAATGACAAGAAAGTCTGTAGAGCGTTAGTGCAGATGTGATGTTTTCGCTGGGGAGATAGCTCAGTAGAATAAGCACTTAACTGGCAAGCACAGGTTCCTGAGTTCAATCCCCAATACGGCAAAATAAATAAATAAAAAGATGTGACATTTTCTTCCGAGTCTTTATGATTTATAATTCATTGAATTCATAGATGTAGAACCCATAAATAAAGATAGGTAACCATGTTTTCTTTTAGAAGAAATAATTATAGTTAACACAAAAATAGTAATACAATGGGCATTTTAAGATTTCATCATACAAATACCACTACTTACATGAGATGAAATATAGGTTATACAGTCATCTAACTTGGCCAGCATAGGTATAAATCCTTCACTATTCACAGACAACGTAGGAGAGTTCAATTTCTTCAAAGAGAGAGAGAAAAAAATCAATTTATTCACAAAACAGTACAGGTAATAGTTTAAATTTATTAATTATAATTAACATTTTCCTTTAAGGTGTAATACAGTGTACTAATATCTTCACAATGTATTTTAAAAGTCATCAAAATATCCTCAGATACAGTCTGTGTGCAATAATTAAAAAAAAAAAAAAAGAAAAGAATACTGACTTAAATCAGCTTACTCCTGCTAAGCTTCAGTGGGACTCTGCATGAATTAGCCAACATTTTTGCTACAGTACTACACAATGTTGTATTGAAATAATATATCACGTACTGAGATTTCCTACTTTGTAGTACTTTATAACAAATATATTTTCCACTTTCAAGCACTGGCAATTTTCTATGGTGAAAGGATTAACTTTAAGTCATACTGTTAAAGTAAAATATTATTAGCCAATTATTTCATAACTTGATTTGCAGCTTGCCAATAAACTAATTCTCACTGCATTCCATGGCTTTACTTCTATACTACTAGCTTTATTTCTATACTTTTATTATTAAACTGATGCAAATGATCATTTTCATAACTTAACACAGCTTATGTATAATTGATGATTAGTTTATGAATCATCAACAGAAATATAACTTACACAACAGTTTTTATGGGGACTACCTATGGGGACATTACGAAGACTTCACATTTCTTCAAACTAATCATGAAAGTATGCTCAAAAACTTTTCACTATTGTAGCAGCACAGTCATAGCAAAACTTAAAATTAAATATTCCATCTTACAATTTTCTTCAGTTTGTAGATACGAAACAACCAACTAAAAGATTTTTTTTTTTTTTTTTTTTTTTTTTTTTTTTTAATTTTTGAGACAGGGTCTCACTGTGCAGTTCAGGCTGGCCTTGAGCTCACTTTTGTAGCCCAGGCTGGTCTCGAACTCACAATGATCCTCCTGCCTCAGCCTCCCAAGTGCTGGGATTACAGGCGTGAGCCACCACGCCCGGCTCAACTAAAAGATTTTAACAACTTAAAAAACTCTACTTAAACCACAGTTTTAAAAGTCTCAGCTAATAACAGTATCTCTACTTCAGTTACAGTGTAACTCAAGCCAATTTGTAAGACTGAAGACTAAGAAAGAACATAAAAATCACTACAAAAAAAGTAAAAAGCACTTACTGTAGTAATAGTTTCCAATTCATTAAAATAAGAAAGCTTTTGTTGAATATTTTCAGCCAAATCAACAAGTTCCGACTTGCATTTTTAAAAGAGAAAAATTAATTACTATTAAGACTATAAAAATCAACTCTTCAGTCTCAAGATTGCAGTCAACAAATTTACATCAGACATGCAGGTTTACAAATTTCCAAATAATGATCAAATATTTCTACAGTCATGAATTAAAAGATATTAATTATTACAGTAAATTTCACAATTTATAAAATAATCATTGCCTTTCAAAACACATTAAAACACATGCAGGGAAAATGCCAAGACACAGTTTTCAGTATTTTATTTCCAAGTCACCAGTTTAAATGCAATTTCAATCAATTCATCTTTCTTTTAAAACACCATTACTAACACAATCACTCTGCTGCTTCTTCTTTTTTTTTTTTTAAACTTTTATTTATTTATTTATGTTACGGCAGGCTCAGCTTGCCCTGGGAGTGGGGCTCACACAGCATGTGGTACCAGGGATTGGATAGAATCACAGTCCCTGCAGTTGCCTAAGCTTGCCTAAGCAGGTGCTTTAGACCACTGAGCTATCTCACCAGCCCACTCAGCTTCTTTATGAAATGTTAACAATAAATAATAGACAAAGCAAACTAACAGATGTAATAAATTCTGAAACTGTACTGAAAACTAAGCTCATAACACAGAAAACCTTGCATTTGCCCCTCTTCTTACGAGCTCACTGAGAAAGCAGCCTGTTCCACCTAATTATCAGCCCAAGGGTTCTGGCTGGGGCTACAGCTCAGCAACATAAGCACCTGCCTGGCAAGTGCAAAGTCCAGAGTTCAATCCCCACACCAAAAAAAAAAAAAAGGCCTAAGAACTTGTCCAGAGCAGTGTTCAACGTACACTTAAAGAGGTTGAGGAATTAAACTGCATTCATCTATGTAAAATAAAATATTACCTAAAATCACTGGCCCTCTCTCTATATCAAATTACCTGTTCTTTTAGGAGCTGTTCACAGGCTTCATGCAGGGTTCCTGTCTTATTAGACACAAAAAGATACTGCTTCTGCAATGATTCCAGATGCTGAAGAGCGCTGTTTACATCATTCAGTATAGCATCACACTGCTCCTGAAACCCAGACAAGTAATCCCTCATCTGTCTAGAAAACAGAACCAAAAGGGGATTGGAAGTAATATCTTCCCCCAGTAAGCACAGTCAAAATATAAGAAAGTCAATTTCCCTGCAAGCTTGAATTTCAAAAGAAAAGTCTGACCTACTAGCAAAACTGATTATCCTTGGAAATATATTAAAAGCTATGTCATAAAATGTTTTAATATTAAAAACAATAAAAAATTACTTTTAATCTGGCTTTTCAGATGTAAGGCAATTGAGCAATAGCTCAGTTTTCAACAAATGAGACCCCAAGCCAACCCAAGGCACCAAATACAGTCAGTTGGTCCTTTCAGATCACAGTTGCTGTGAATTCTAGAGTGGGAACTGGAAGTCATAGGTCCATTTCCCAGCTCTAAGTCTATATGACATTGAGCAAGTTACTAAATATTTATACGTCTCAGTTTACTCTTTCATCAAAGAGAAATAGTAATTACCACTGCACATACAGCTGCTATGAAAATTAAATGGGCTCTTACACTGAAAAGTCTACCACACTGCCTAGCAATGACAGCCATCTATAAATGTTAGCTGAATATGAATACCAACCCATAATTCTGAAATCAGCCAGAACTTTACACTCAGCGTATACAACCAGAACTAAATAAACCACATCTAGACAAGTCAACCATAAAGCATCTTGTGGATGTTTCTCCTTGTACAGGAAGGCAACAAACACTTAAGTTCATGTAAAACTACCTGAGCTATCTTTTTTAATCACCTAGCTTTTTTTTTTTTTTTTTTTTTTTTTTTTTTTTTTTTTTTTTTTTTTTGTGGGACCGGGGTTCAAATTCACAACCTTGCACTTGCCCAGCAGGCACTTGTGCCTTGGAGCTATCTCCCCAGCTCCCATAATCACCTAGCTTTTAATACCAGTTACAATGACCCAATGACCCTCTCTCAGGCTATTTTTAAACAAACTGTGTATGTTGCTGTATTCTCAATACCGTTGTTACGGTTAATGTCTAGTTGTCCCCACAAAGCCTCATGTAGTCATGGGACTTCTATAGATTGAGACTTGACTCATGAGTCACTGGGATTATGTGTTTTAGTACTCATCTAGAGTTTGAGACTTGATCCATGATCCCTAGGATTATGTGTTTTAAGTACTTTTGGGATTATGGGTGTAGACTGAGGCAGAGAGCCTGAATGTAATATTAAGAGAAACAGATCTAAGCTGTTGTTCTCTGTTCCCTTGGTTATTCCATTGCCTCTGTCGCCACTGTTGCTGTTCCACCACCATGAACTGGATGCTCTCTGCCCTGTTCCACTCAGCCTTGGCCCAGTCGAATATGGACTGAAACCTCCAGTAACTGTGAGCTAATAAACCTTTCCTTCCTTCATCTTGAGGGTCGGGTATTTGTCCCAGCAATGAGTAAAAAGTAACTAAGAAAATTATAATTTATTTAAGGACACAGAACATGAAATATATGAGGTAACTGTGATCTAAAAAGTACAATATCCAACAAATATAGAAACCACACATACCTATATTTTATTCCTTCATCCTGATCCATCTGAGTCTGCAGTTTTGCAAACCATGAAAAAAACTGAAAAAATAAAGAATATTACATTGATAAACTAAAAAAGATACAATGAAAAGTGAATAACACTAAACTGCAAGACAAAAGAGTAGACAATATCTATAAGTCTTACTGTTTAAGGGTCAGTCATAAATAATTAGCTTTAAGCCAGGTGTTATGGTTTATATCTAGATTTCCTGCCTAAGGAAGTAAGTAACTGGATCATGGACGAATGACACTCATCAGTGATGAGTCTACAGCTCAACATGATACTGCCGGCAAGATGGCTCAGCGGTCTAAGCCTGCTTAGGAAAGCTTAGGCAACCGCAGAGACTGAGGTTCAATCTCTGGCACCACATGCAGCACCAGCCCCACCCCCAGGACAGGCTGAGTGGGCCGTAATAAATAACAATAAACATGATGCTGGAAGGTGAAGCCTGGAGGAAGTAGTCACGAAGGGGATGTGGCCAGAGAGGGTCTCTTTCCTTTCTCCTCCATGATTTCACTCTGCTTTTTACTACCGCATTATGAGCTGTTTCTCCTCTGCCATGCTGCCCTGCCCTGGAGCCAGCCAACTATGAACTGAAACCTCTTTAAACTGTGAGCAAATAAACCCTTTCTCCTTTAACTTGTGAATGTCAGGTACTGAAGATATTTACTATGTATTCAATGTTTACATGCTAAGAAGACCAAAGAATATTTAAAAAAAGAATTGGCCATTTGCAAAGTTTTGTAAGGGGGCCGGCCAAACAGCTCAGTGGGTTAAAGCACCTGCAAACAGGCACAGGGGCTGGGGGTTCCAGCCCTGTGCCTGCCCTACCAGCCCCATAAACAGGGCAGGATGAGACAGCAACTGAGACTGGGCATGGTGGTACAGGCCTGTAATCCCAGTTCTTGGGAAGCTGTAAACAGGGGATCCCTTCAAGTCTGATCTAGTAGTGAGACCCTGGACACCCTTTAGACCCTTCCCTAAAAAATACAGGAAAAAAAAGTTTTGTAAGAGTATTAAAACCATAATTAAACATTTCTTCCAAAGAAGTTACTGTCTACTTAGTAGTTTGCCAAATTTGGATAGTACATATCCTTAGGTAAATGTCAATATTACTATTTAGTAAGAAATTTAAAAATAAAAATTTTAAATAAGAATATATAGCAGTTTAGGTAGCATAAGCGCCTGCCTCAAAAGTGCAAGGTTCTGAGTTCAATCCCTGGTACTGCAAAAAAAAAGAAGAGGAAGAAGATGATGACAAAAACAAAGACGAAGACAATAATGAAGACAAAGATGAAGGAGAAGAAGATTGATGATGATGATGATTATATAGCAGTTTAAGAATATAGCCTTTGGCATCACCTAAACCATCAGTTTGATCCTGGCTCTATTACCAATGTTATAAAAAATAACTACTATTAAAAAACAGGGCTAGGCATGGTATTATCTGCCTATGATCCTAGCACTTGGAGAGACTGAGGCAGATCCCAAATCTGAGTCACACCTGGGCAATTTGGCAAGATTTTGTCTCAACTTTTTTTTTAAGTTTTAAGAGGCCCAGCCAGATAGCTCAGTGGACCAAAGCGCCTGCTTAGGCAGGGTGTAGCAGCTGGGGTTCAATCCCTGGTGTAGTGTGCCATGCTGACCCCACCCCCATGGCACAGTGAGACAGCAACTGAGACTGAGCAGGGTGGCACGTGCCTGTAATCCCAGCCCTTCAGAGGCTGAAAACAGGAGAAGCACAAGTCCAATCTATGTAGTGAGACCCTGAACATCCTGCAGACCCTATCATAAATACAGTAAAATAAATAAATAAATATAAAATGACAGAAATACAACTCAGTGCAAAGGCCCTGGGTTCCAAAGTATCAGGAAAGAAACAAAACGATAACTCATGTAGAAATCAACCTTAAACTGAGCATAAACTTTCTGAGGTCATAGAAATATTTTATATTTTGGTAGTAGATAGAAATATTTCATATCTTGGAGTAACTATATAGTTACTCCAGTACCTACACTTGTCAAAACTCATTCAGCTAACATTTAGAAGTACAACCTGTTTCATGTAAATTTATAATTCAATAATATTAATTTTTTACAACTTTTAAAAAGAGATGTAACTCAATATATTAAATTTTTAAGTTTTAACAACAGAAATATAGGTACAATTTTAGTCCAGATTTTATTTTCAGACTAAAGAAGTCACAGACATAGTGCTTGACTATCTTCTAGAATTCTTAAGAGAATTTAGTGTCAAAGGTGCACAGGCTTGCCGTGTACTCGGCTATCACTTATTGAGCATTTATTGTATGCTTGCCACATCCTGCATTTACATGTGTTCTCTTATTTGATTCTTGCAAAACTCCTAGGAGTCATATTTTTTTTCTCTTTTTTTTTTTTTTAAAATGTGTTTGGTACAGGGTCTTGCTACCTGGCTCAGACTCCTAGTGATCCTCCTGTTTTGATCCTCCCCAGTGCTGGATTACAGCCATGCGCCACCACACCCAGTTGCAGTGGCCAGTTCAGTGTGGCACAGCATGTGATGCTAGAAATTGAGCCCTAGCCACTGTATTGCTTAAGCAGGTGCTCAGTCTGCAGAGCTATCTTGCCAGCCCTGAGATAGGTATATAATTATCTTTGTTTCACAGATTAAGAAATTGTAGAGCCAGGGCTCGCAAGATGGCTCAATGGTCTAAAGCACCTGCGTAGGCAAGCTTAGGCAAGCTTAGGCAACCGCAGGGACTGCAGTTCCATCCCTAGCACCACATGCTGCACCAGCCCCACCCACAGGGCAGGCTAAGCTGGCAATAATAATAATAATAATGAAACCACAGACCTAAAAGTGTAAGGAATCTAATTTGTCAAAGGTCACAAAGATGGTAAGCTTCGAGTGAGTCTAAATCAAGAGCTGGAACTCTCAATCATTCTGTATCACTGCCTCTGGCAAAGTACTACACACAGAAATCAGTACATGTTTGTGTTTACCTGGAAAACACCTCAGCTTTAATTTTTAATAGGCTAAAAAAAAAAGACAAAGGAAGTAGCTAAAGAAACTATGATCTCCAGTACAAAGAAAGAAAAAGAAAGAAAGAAAGAAAGCCGGGCGTGGTGGAGCACACCTGTAATCCCAGCACTCAGAAGGCTGAGACAGGAGGACCAGTGTGAGTTCAAGACCAGCCTGGGCTACAAAAGTGAGCTCAAGGCCAGCCTGAACTGCATAGTGAGACCCTGTCTCAAAAAGACAAAAAAAAAAAAAAAGAAAGAAAGAAAGAAAGAGAGGGGGAGAAAGAGGGAGGGAGCTAACTATGCCACATTTAGGTTTGTAATTGGCAATAAGCAAAACCCAGAAGTTTACATAAGCCAAGTTCCTAAAAAATACTAATAAAGTTTCATCTAAAAAGAGTATTTACATTGTTTTTAAAAGGGATACCTGCCGGGCATGGTGGCGCACGCCTGTAATCCCAGCACTCGGGAGGCTGAGGCAGGAGGATCGCTGTGAGTTTGAGACCAGCCTGGGCTACAAAAGTGAGCTCAAGGCCAGCCTGAACTGCACAGTGAGACCCTGTCTCAAAGAGACAAAATTAAAAAAAAATAAATAAATAAAAGGGATACCTAAATGCCAGGCATGGTAGGGCATTCGTGTAATCTCAGCAATCAGGAGGCTTGGGCCAACAGGACCACCATGAGTTTAAGGCCAGTCTGGGATACACAGTGAGTTCAAGGCCAGCCCCCACTACATAGCAAGACCTTGTCTCCAAAAAAGGAGGATAGGGATTACCTAACAACAAGCAGAAATGAGTGTGTGTGAGTTTGTATGTGTGTACAGTGTGTGTCTGCTTGAGAAGACCAGTTAATAGACACATACTGAGGGATATCAAAAGTGCACACAATATTAAAAACCTTAATAAATATAATCCTTCAATATCCAGATGTGGACTATACACTTTTATCTAGCCTATCAGTATAATTGAATAGTTGGGCTGGCCAGATAGCTCAGCAGGCTAACGCCTGCTTAGGCAGAGCACAGAGGCCAGGGTTCAATCCCTGGTGTGCTATGCCAGCCCCAATGGAGTGCACTGAGACAGCGACTTGGTAGGAGGGAGTGCTAAGTTGAGGAGGACAAAGAAGATGATTCGTGTGCTGTAAACAGCGGTGAGGGATGTGGCAATTAAAGTAATTATTAGGACTCAGGCATTTGTATACAAGGTGTTTGCAGACTAAATGATTAGGTCTTTAGAATAAAATCCTGTTAGAAAAGGAGTCCGGAGTCCCGGTAAGGGCTAGACTTCAGATTATCAAGGAGGAGGCTGTAATGGGTAGTTTTGTGTAGTCCTCCTATTTTTCAAATATCTTATTCGTCATTTAAGTTTGGGATAATTGACTCAAGAGCATAGGCAAAGTATTGCTTTAAAAAATGCATGGGTGCAGATGTGTAGGAATGCTAGATGTGGTTGGCTAATCCTGATGGTTACTATTATTAGGCCTAGTTGACTTGAGGTGGAGAATGCAATAACTTTTTTTATATCATTTTGGGTGAGAGCACAAATAGCTGTGAATAGTGTGGTTAGGGCTCCTACACATAGACATATAGTTTGTATTGTCTGGTTATTTTAGGTTATGGGATAAAATCGGATTAATAGGAAAACTCCTGCTACTACTATTGTGCTTGAATGAAGTAACACTGACACTGGGGTAAAGCCTTCTATAGCTGATGGGAGTCAAGGGTGGAGGCCGAATTGAGCAGATTTTCCGGTTGCAGCTTAAAGAAGGCCTAATATTGGGACAAGGTAATTTTTGTCTTGGGTTACAAAAATTTGTTGTAATTCTCATGAATTGGAGTTTAAGAGGAGTCATGTTATGGATAGGATAAATCTAATATCTCCAATTCGGTTATATAAGACTGCTTGTATTGCTGCTGTGTTGGCTTCTGAGCGTCCATATCATCATCCGATTAGTAAGAAAGATATAATTCCTACTCCTTCCCATCCGATGAAAAGTTGGAATAGGTTATTTGCTATTACTAGAATTATTATAGTAATTAAGAATAATAGTAGGTATTTAAAGAATTTGTCTATGTGTGGATCGGAGTGTATGTATCATAAGGAGAACTCTATGATGGACCATGTGACGAAAAGTGCTACTGATATAAATAGGATAGAGAAGTAGTCTAGTTTAATGCTGAGATTTAAGTTAAGGGTTTGGATTGTTAGTCAGTTTCAGTTTGAGGTTATAGCTTCATGGTTAAGATAAAATAAGGTAATTGTTGGGATGAGACTTAGGAAGATAATGAGATAATTGTTTTTACGTAGTGTGTATAGGGTAGGTTCTTATGAATATTTGTTATGGGCGATAGTATGGGGAAAGTGAGTAGTATTAGGGTTAAAATGAATGAAGAGGTAAATAGATTTATTACTTTTATTTGGAGTTGCACCAATTTTTTGGTTCCTAAGACCAATGGAATACTTCTATAAAAGTTAAGAAAGCCATAGTATCAATTATGGAAATGTGGAATTAGCAGTTCCAGCGTTCTTTCTCTGATAGGTAAGTAAGAAGTGTCTATTCTTCTGATATTAGACTCATAATCTAATGTTTTAAACCATATTTAGATGATTTTAGAGCTTAGAGTTAATAATAATAAGGGAAAGATATGAAGTGTTATTAGGATATTTTCTCGTGTGAATGTTGAGGGTATGCTATAAATGTGGAAAGGGAGTTTTCCTCGTTGTGTAGAGATTAATAAGAAGAGTGTGTATAAGGCTGTAATTAAGATATTTAGTCCGGTTAAGATAATTGTGAAGTGACACCATGAGAAGGTTGACCTAATGATGAACAGTTCTCCGATTAGATTAGTGGTAGGTGGGAGTGCTAGGTTGGTTAGGCTGGTAGGAGGGCCAGACTGGGTGTGATGGCAGGCACCTGTTATCCAAGCGCTGGGGAGGATAAAAGTAGAATCACTACGAATCTGATCTACATAGTGAGACCCTGTAGATCCTATACTAAATACATTAAAAAAAAAAATTGAGTAGTAGAGTCATGTAAAATAATAGCTTGGCCAAGTGTGGTGGTGCATGTCTGCAATCCCAGCACACAGCAAGCTGAGAAGGGGATCTCTGTGAGTTCGAGGCCAGCCAGTGCTACAAAGTGAAATCAAAACCAATCTGAACAATATAGCAAGACCTAGTCTCCAAAAGTAAAAAAAAAAACTTCAATAAAAACTAACATGAAATCAAGAATGTTCTAGAAAGATCTGATAATCATTATATCAAATTTCAGACTTTTTATTCAGAACCCTTTTTATTAGCCTGTCCTGAGACATCTATAGCAATCTAGTATCTTTAGAAAAGATACTGCCATTCATTCACCTGCTGTGCTGTCTCAATCCTTTCTTCCTCCATTCCTAAAGAAGTGAAACCCTTCAAGAGAATGTCTTCTGTAGATTCAGGCACTATTGAAGTCAGGTCAATGGGCAGTGACTGGGAAGTTAAGCTGCACGAGTCTTCAATCGGGAGCTTGAAAAAAGAAACCCATAAAACATTTAAGCAACTTGAAAATTCTCTGAACTTAACTCAAGACTCAGTTTCCATCTCAATGGCATGCGAAAAAAATATTTGCATTAAATCATACAAGGTTAATCAATGCCGTATGACACTAACACTCTTAACTAGGCTCTCTCTACATTAAATGCTATTCTCAAAATACCACTAGTGAAGTTGGGCATGGTGGCACACGCCTGTAATCCCAGCACTTGGAAGGCTGAGGCAGGAAGATCAATGTGAGTTCAAGACCAACCTGGGCTATAAAAGTGAGCTCAAGGCCAGCTTGAACTGCACAGTGAGACTCCATCTCAAAAACACAAAATAGCATTAGTGAGGTATGACTTTTTAGTTAGCTTTCTCACAGTGGTGGTGAATCTGTGCCAAAGCATACACACTTTTCTTACTTACACCTCTTGTTGAACTACCATCAGATACAAGTAAAACCTGTGTACTAAAAGTAGCTCATTCTGCTCACAATCTATCAGAAAAGCCTGACCTGCCAACAAGATTAACAAATCATACCCAAGATTTAATCAACAAACTGCACGTCTGCCTACCATCGCTACCAACTCACTTTTCACCTACGCTCTTGCTGACAAAGTTTGAAATCCCATAAATAGGTACATCTGAGTTTTTCCATCAGTTTCAGAAAAACCCAGTAGACAAGACTGCACTTTACACCACTAACCTATAGCACTGCTACAGATAATCCAGATGTTCACTTACCTGTCATCCACAGAAAATTTGTTTTTAGACCTGAGAGAAAAGGAAACTGGATGCTAACAAAAGCAAATGAGCTCATAGTTTAGGTTCAATTCCAATGTTTAGTTCTTAGTTCTGGATATTTAAGGTCCACCAATATAAGACATTATCCAAGGCCTAGTAATTGCTTAATACAGATATTCACTGAATACAATATTTTCTGTTCAAAACTAAAATAAGCTGAATACAAAATGCATTACCAAATTAGAAATGTCATCCCTTATAGGCTCAAAAAGGGCCAATGTTGTTGCATAGCAAAGTATGCCACAATGCAACTGGCTTTAAAGCTGTTGCTCTCTCTTAAACATGTGAGACTCTGAGCAAATTACTTAGTATTTCCAACCTGCAATTTCTTCTTTTCCCTGCCAGATATAGTCTCTACTGTAAGACTACTGTGAAAAGCAAAGGAGAAAACACGCTGTGGAAAAATTAGCCTCCTAGGCAGCTGCAGACAGAAAGTGACCAGAAGGGTCCCTGAGGTCCTCCCTCCTCACAGCAAGCCTGATCTGAGAGCCAGAGGGTCCTGGTATGGGCAAATACGTTTATTGGAGCATCACTTGTTCTGTATGTAAACACTTCCTGGGTGGTAACATAGTCTGAGTGTTTACAAGGACTGTGGCCTGCCAAGAATTAAGTTTCTCAAACCCACTGAGAATCTATCTCGAGTCTAAAGTGTCACCAGTAACTGTGTGCTGTCATTAGGAGCACTGGAGGACAGAGGGAGCTGTGCTAAATACCACCCTAAGAATCACTAAGGGTCAGAAGGGATATAATTCACCAGAGACAAACTGCAGCCAGACATGGTGGCATATGCCTGTAATCCCAGCACTTGGAAGGCTGAGGCAGGAAGACTGATGTGAGTTCAAGATCAGCCTGGGCTACAAAAGTGAGCTCAAGGCCAGCCTGAACTGCATACTGAAACCCTGTCTCAAAAAGACAAAACAAGTTTTTTTTTAATTAAAAATAAAAAACCAGACAAACTGCACTGAAACACTTAATGTAAGTGCTCATTTATTGAGTGTTTACTGTGGCACACAGTAAACACTCAATAAGCTTGAGGCTTTGCCACTAGTAGTAGTAGTAGTAGCAGCAACAGCAGCAGCAACAGCAGCAGTAGCAGCAGCAGCAGCAGCAATAGTGTTCTTTTATTCTTATTAAGAGCAACAAGCATATTTATAAAAATAAATCTATTCTCCTTAGGAGCAAAGGTCACTAATCCATTTTTAATAATACTGTATCAGCAGTAGAACTTAGGTCTTCACGCACAAGTCCTAACAAAATTTAATCAAAAATTTATCAGAATTCTTACATATATCTAAACAAGGAATGTCTAACCTGTGGTCCACCACCTGTACATTTAGTGAAACAGCCCACGATCATGAACTTTTAACGCTACTCCAGGATTTTTAGCACTACTTTTCATGACTAGGTCATGCATTACTCAAGCAGACTACAAGCGACAGTAGAGGTGTAGGGGAAGGCACAGTGCACTGTTACCTCTGCTTTCACTTCCACCGCCTACAACCAGGTGAGTTAAAGCCTGTGTATACTAGACATTATTAGCTACTTGTGCAACCTGGCAAGTAAGACAGTGATTAACAGTAACAGTATTTTATTATTACTTTTTATTAACTTTTATTTATCTATTTATTTGGATATTACTGCTTGCTACACATCTCTGATTGTGATACTCCTGGCTCAGCCTCCCCAACCCTGGAATTACAGGTGTGCACCACCATGCTCAGTTTTGGTGGCTGACTCGGTTTGGGGCCAGCATGGTATGCAGTATCAGATATCAAACCTGGGTGCTTACAACACCAAGATATCTCCCCAGCCCTGCCTTCTAAAAATTAACAAATAAGCAACCTTTAAAAAGAATATTTTTAGCCGGGCGTGGTGGCTCACGCCTGTAATCCCAGCACTTGGGAGGCTGAGGCAGGAGGATTGGTGCGAGTTCGAGACCAGCCTGGGCTACAAAAGTGAGCTCAAAGCCAGCCTGAACTGCACAGTGAGACCCTGTCTCAAAAAGCCAAAAAAAAAAAAAAAGAATATTTTTCTAGTATTTATTACTGATATAATATCTGGTTATAACAATGTCATGGACAAAACTTATTAGTTAAGTTTTTGTACTTGCTTTTTGTTTGGTTTTTTGAGACAGGGTCTTACTATGTAGTTCAGGCTGGTCTTGAACTCACTGCATAGCATACACTGGCCTTGAATTTGTGGCGGTCCTCCTACCTCAGCCTCCTAAACTCTGGGATTGCAGATATATGTCCAGGTGGTTTTAGTAATTCTTATCACACATCTGCTAAAAACTATTTTAACTTTCTAACTTATTTTATGAATAACAACAAACCCACTCAGTAATTAAGTATATCTACTTAGTAACTGGCCCACACACGTAGGCAGGTTAAAATACTACTACTGCAGGCTGGGGAGATAGCTTAGCAGTCTAAGCACCTGACTGGCAAGCCTAAGAACCTGAGATCAACCCCCAGTATTGCAATCAAATGTGGCACAGCATGCCTGTAATCCCAGTACTAAGCAGGCCAAGACAGAAGGAACTATGTGTCCAAGCTATGTAGCAAGACCCTGTATGAAATAAATGAAAGTTTTTTAAAAATTAAAAAAAATATAAGCCAAGCGTGGTGGTGCACAGCTGTAATCCCAGCACTTGGAAGGCTGAGGCAGGAGGATTGGGGCGAGTTCGAGACCAGCCTGGGCTACAAAAGTGAGCTCAAGGTCAACCTGAACTGCACAACAAGACCCTGTTTCAACAAGACAAACAAACAAACAAACAAATAAATAAATAAAAATTAAATTTAAAAAATAGGGGCTGGGGAGATAGCTCAGTAGAATAAGTGCTTGCCTGGCAAACACAAGGACCTGAGTTCAACCCCTGGTCCCACAAACAAACAAGTAAATAAATAAATAAATATTTTCAGGGCCGGTGAGATGGTTCAGTGGTCTAAAGCACCTGCTTAGGAAAGCTTAGGCAACCCCCAGGGACTGCAATTCAATCCCCAGCATCACATGCTACACCAACCCCACTCCCAGGCCAGGTGAGCCAACCATAATAAAATAGGCAAACAAAAAAAAAAAAAGAAAAGAAAAAACAAAAACAAACAAACAAAAAATATATATAGATAGATAGATATATAGATAGATAGATAGATAGATAGATAGATAGATAGATAGATAGTAATGAGCAGAACATATTTATTGAGGGAAAGAAAGCTCCTGTCCAAGAGAGGGACAGGAGGGAGTTCCTGAGTGGGTGTCCCCCAGAATAAATATTTTAAAAAATCAGGGTAATAGATGAAAAGTGTCTGTGTCGATATACTTAACAAAGCTAAAGAATAAGTGAAAGTTATATCCCTTAATAAAACTTACTCAAATTGAGTCATAAAGAGAAAGCAAATACAACATAGAAGAACTGTAGCATAGTAATGAATTATCTGATATACATTTAACTGGAATTCTACGAAGAAAAAGTGAGAGAAAAAGACTAGAAAAATATTTGAAGAAAAAATTTTATTTTTTATTGTTTTTATTACTTTTAATAAGAAATAATATAAGAGTTTCAAAACACGTTAGTAGTACATTGGCAATAATTGACACATTGCATATTGTTGTCCTCAACATAGTTATACAGAGCACAGGGTGTAGACATGATAAATCTTCTGATTGATATTGGTAAGGAAGGAGAAGAAAAAAAAAAGAAAAGGAAAATATTTCTTGTCTTTCAACTGTGAGGAAGTAGTTGTATACACAGTCCAATGTTCCTTATTTGCACTGGGTTACCAGTGAAACTAGCAATGTTGGAAGCTGTTGATTTAAGCCTCTTACAGGTCATCATATTAATCTAGCTCTGCGTTTTATGCCTCGCAGTTAAGCTTTTCTGCTGAGTGATCAAGGGCATGTTAAAGCAAGATCTATATAACAAAACATTCATTTTTTTTCTATCTTCCAAGGTCAAATCTCCTCAGGATTAACCTTGGAACCATGTACAGTGCTTTGTAAAACTGTTTTCAGTGTCAGCCATCAGGATGAGTCATGGCCATTGCTTGACCAGTTTGCTTTCTGTGAAAGCCTGAGAGAATATTTTCTCTCTAGGCGACTCTCCTTAGACACACTATACTTCATTTATCCCTTTCCTCTGAGGTCCCATAATCTCCTCAACCAGAAAATTCGGGACACCACTGAGTTATAGGATGTTACAGCACAGGTTCTCTTATGTCCTGAGTCCTCACTGACCTTGAAGGGCTAGGGCCAAAATGTTGGCTATCTTCATAGCCCTTCTCTTTCTACAATTTTTGGTCTGTTAACTTACATTCTCAATCCTCCAGCAGAAAAGCTTCGTGATACTATTACTCTATAACATAGGTACTTGAGCTTAACATCACTCTCTTTCTGAATATCAAACATCTTAGACTTAGCTTGAAATTGGTATTTTCCATCAATCATAAAGATCTCTATAGAATGTGATAAAAGCAGTTAAACTTTTACGGACATTTAAAAATCCAAGGATATACAGAATTATAGCCTGTCAAGCTTATGGCATTTTCCCTAGTCTCTTACTCTCAATCAACACCCTTTTTTTTTTTTTTTTTTTTTGTTTGTTAGTCAACCATTTACTTCAGAGAGAGTATAGCAGTAACTGAGTTTACATTAGAAGCAGTACACATGTAAAAGACCAGAATGACAGGCATGCCAAGCCTATTTTTAGCATTGCACATTGGTATCATTAATGTGAAAAATCTTTTGAAGGTTCTTAGGACCAATATCTGATTCATCCTGTGTACATAAGTGCATGGTTTTGTTCCTGCTATGTTTCCTCTCTTTTCTGCTTCCAGTCACTTCGTTGTTTAATCCCTAAGTCTTTGACTGCCATTCAGCTGTGTTATGCCCTTCCATTTTTATTTCTTTAGAGTTCTTACACTAGGGAGACTATACGATATTTACACATGTAGGTCTGGTTTATTTCACTTATATGTTCAATGTACATCCATTTATATATGAAGACTTCCAGTTTATCATTCTTTATAGCTGAGTAATATTCCATTGTATAAAAATTCCACATCTTTTTCAACCATTCTTCAAAAGATGGGCATTTTGGTTGTTTCCAAGATTTGACCATTACAAATTGGACTGCTATAAACATAGGTGCACAGTTATCATTATGGTATGATGTCTTCAGTTCTTCTGGGAAAATTCCCAGTAGGGTGATAGCTGGATTGAATGGGATTTCCAATTCTAGTTTTTTAAGGATCTTCCACACCGCTTTCCATAATAGTTGTGCTGAAGAAATAATTTTAGAATTTGACAAAAAATAATGGAAGGCATTGAACTACAGCTCTCAGAGAATCACAGCAGCACATATGTGCGCGCACACACATACACACACGTCCCTCACATACTCTCTCTAGACATATCACAAACTTCAGAAAGATAAGCTGAAGGACAGCCAGGGCATATAATGAGTTCAGGGCCAGCCTGAACTACATAGCAAGATCCTGTCTCAAAAATGAAGTTTCAAGGGCCAGAGAGATAGCTCAGTATAATAAGCTCTTGTCTGGCAAGCACAAGGTCTTGAGTTCAATCTCCAGCACTACAAAAATAAATAAATAAATAAATAAATAAAGTGCCAAAATAAAAAAAGATCCTATAGTAGCTCTTTCCAGGCATCCTTGTAAGAGTGACATAGTCTTTAAGTCTTCCATGGCAATCCCTGACACACCATCATGATGCCCAGGGAAGACAGGGTGACCTGGAAATCCAACTACTTCCTTAAGATCACCCAACTTTTGGATAATTATCTAAAATGTTTCACTGTAGGAGCCGACAATGTGGGCTCCAAGCAGATGCAGCAGATCTGAATGTCCCTCCAAGGGAAGGCTGTGATGCTGACAGGCAAGAATACCAGGATGCGCAAAGCCATCCAAGGACATCTGGAGAACAACCCAGCCCTGGAGAAACTGTTGCCTCTTATCCAGGGCAATGTGCACCAATGAGGACCTCACTGAGATCAGGGACATGCTGCTGGCCAATAAGGTGCCTTCTGCTGCAGAGGTAGGTGCCACTGCACCATGTGAAGTTACTGTGCCAGGCAAGAATCCTGATCTGGGGCCTAAGAAACCACCTCCTTCCAGGCTCTGGGCATCACCACAAAAATATCCAGGGGCACCACTGAAATCCTCAGTGATGTACGGTTCATCAAGACTGGAGACAGAGAGATAAGCTCAGTATAATAATAAGCACCTGCCTGGCAAGCACAAGGTCCTGAGTTCAACTGCAGCTACCACAGTGGAAGCCAGAGAGGTGATCCACCTGAACATGTTGAATACCTTCCCATTCTCCTTTGGGCTGATCATTCAGCAAGTGTTTGACAATGGAAGCATCTACAACCCAGAAGTCCTTCACATTACAGAGGAAACTGCATCCTTGCTTTCTGGAGACTGTCCACAATGTTGCCAGTGTTTGTCTGCAGATTGGTTACCCAACTGTTACATCAGTTCTCCATTCTATCATCAATGGGTACAAACAGGTCCTGGCTTTATCTGTGGAGACTAGACTGATTATACCTTCCCACTTGTTGAAAAGGTAAAGGCCTTCTTAGCTGACCCATGTGCATTTGTGGCTCCTGCCCCTGTTGCCAGTTACCACTACTGCTCCTGCTGCTGCAGCTGCCCCAGCCAAGGTGGAAACCAAGGAAGAGTCGGAGGAGTCAGATGAAGATATGGGATTTAGTCTCTCTGACTGATTACCAAAAAGCAAACTATTCAGCCTGCCCCATTGGCAAAGCAAGGAATAAAGGAATAATTCTCTTTAAAAAAAAAAAAAAAACTTTAAAGAAAATGTCTTTTAAATGGAGGAAAATAAGGACTAGTTAAACAAAAGCTGAGAAAATTCATTATCACCAATCCTAAAAGAAATTTAAAGGGAAAGCTGGGTATGATGGCAAACACCTGTATTTCCAGCACTCAGGAGGCTGAGACAGAGGATTATTGCAAGTTTGAGACCAGCCTGGGATATAAAAGTGAGCACAAGGGCTGGGAGAAAACTTAGCAGTTTAAGCATCTATCTGGCAAGCACAAGAACCCGCGTTTGATCCCCAAAACCACTTTGCCACGCTGGCACACGAATCTTGGGCAACCCTGTACCAAATTATAAGTAATTTATTTTAAAACAAGCTCAAAGCCAGCACGAACCACATAGGTAGACCTTGTCTCAAAGGGACAACACACACACACAGAGGAAATGGTTAACTGAAAGTAAGTAAGTTCTCTTTTTAATCATCAGAAAGGAATGTTGAAAGTAAAGCTAGCAGAAGCATATTATGAGTTATAAAAGAAAACGTCTTGACAATAGCACTTAAAGAGAGAAAAGATGAAAAAGAAACAGAGTATAAGGTTTTCACACCAAACGTGAAGCAATATAATATCTAAAGGCAGATGGTGGCTAATGAAAGCAGTATATTGCAAACAGTCCTAGGACACTCACCAAAAAACTGACATATAACCAACTTTAATTCAATCTCTTTTCACAAAAGATTTTAAATGTATTTGTAAAAAGAGTATCAATCCCAGATAGCTCAGCAGATTAAAGCACCTGCTTACACAGATGCAAAGACCAGGGCTCAATCCCTGGAATGCCCTGCTGGCACTTCCCCCAGGGTATGCTGTGACAGTGACTGAGACTGGGTGTGACGGCATGCTCCTATAATCTCAGCACAGGTCTGATCTGTGTAGTGAGTCCCTTTAGACCTTGTACTAAATACATAATAGTAACAAAAAATAATAACAAGAATATAGATCAATGTCAACTGATACAGGTTAAGATACTGCACACCATACTTTTTTAAAATCTTATCTTTGAGGAGTTTGTTCATAGTGCTTCTTACAATGGCATGTGAACCTACAATTGCTTCTTTTTCTCAATTAAAAACAAGTATTAATCAGGGCCAGGGAGATAGCTCAGTGGAATAAGTGTTTGCCTAGCAAGCACAGGGTCTTGAGTTCAATCCCCAGTACCACAAAAAAAAAAAAAAAAAAGTATTAGTCATTATGAGTTCTGGCCATAAGAATTCATAAGGACTTATCCCATAGGATTCCAGAACTACATGTAACAAACGCAGCAAATTCCAGATAAAAAGTAAAATGATTTCTGTTCCAGAATCAATTATAACATATACAGTAGTCCTTTTAAATGTATTTGAACAAATAAATTCTGCTACCACAAAATTCAAAGAATATTCAGCAAAAGTCTCCTTTGTCTGAATACCCAGCCACCTATTTCCCACCTCAGGGGCAGTCCTCATAACTAGTTTCTTACCTTTGCATGAAAAAAAAAAAAAAAGGTGCATTTCTTAAAAACCCAAATAGTAGACTACAGGGGCCCAGCAGGATGGCTCAGTGGTCTAAAGTGCCTGCTTAAGAAAGCTTAGGCGGCTGCAGGGACCGCGGTTCGATCCCCGGCACCACATGCCGCGCCAGCCCTGCCTTTAGGGCAGGCTGAGCCAGCCATAAAAATAAATAAGCAAACAAACAAAACTTCTAAAAAATACTAAAAAAAAAAATAATAATAATAATAAAATGGACTATATGCATTTTCCTTCTTTCACTTAATATTAATTTTTTATTTCAGGTTTTTGTGCATGTGTGCGTGCATGTGTGTGTGTGTGTGTGTGTGTGTGTGTGTGTGTGTGTGGCACTGGGGATTAAACCCAGAACCCCGTGCTTACCAGGCAAGCGCTTATTCTACTGAGCTATCTCCTCAGCCCTTCCTTCTTTCACTTAACATGCAGCATTTTCAGTGCCTTTTGAATAATACACAAGGAAAAGACAGATCTTACTCTAAATTCAGTCATTAAACCATAGTCAGTTCATTATTTTAGAAGTCCCACAGGCCAGTGAGATAGCTGAGCAGACTAAGTGCCTGCTTACGCAAATGCAGAAACAAGGGTTCAACTTTGGTATTACATGCGTGCCATCCCTGCCTGCCCATCACACCACTTCCCCCCACCCCACCCCACACACACACACACACACACGGCCTGCCACCAAGGCAGGCCCAGCACTGGGGACACTGAAAACAGGAATATTACTACCAGTCTGAGCTATGTACTGAGACCCTGTACCAAATACACAAAAAATAAATAAATAAAAGTTCAAAAGGGCCAGGCATGGGCACTCCTGTGATCCCAACACTTGGGAGACTGAGGCAGGAGGATCTTTGGGAGTTTGAAAGCAGCTCAGGCTACAAAGTGAGCTCAAGGCCAGGCTAACTACATACTGAGTTCAAAAAAATAAATGTGTCCAAAAAAATAAAAATAAAATAAATTATTAAAGGCTAAAACAAATAAAAGTCCAAGAGTATGAATTTAAGTGAGAAGTAAGTTTCCAATCTGTTCTCCCATTTTTCTTTTCTGGGACAACACAATTGTAATTTGAGGACTTTAAGAAGTCAGAGTAGAATGACAAACTTTAAAATGAAGCACTTTCCAAGTAAAAGAAACCAAAAACATTAAGAAAGGTTTGCACCAATATTGTTTAGACAAGATATCATGTCTACATCTTGTCATCTGAGTAACTAATACAAAGACAATATAAAATGTATTACTGTAACTGTCCAACTAACCTACTTTGAAATAGGTTTCATTGCTTATTTTATCTTTTTTCTCATCGAAATGAATTTTTAAAAACAAACAAGAAGAAGAGGAAGAGGAAGAGGAAGAGGAAGAAGAAGAAGAAGAAGAAGAAGAAGAAGAAGAAGAAGAAGAAGA